>SZWC01009594.1:75894-99894 GCA_023375785.1 Penium margaritaceum
GGGCAAGCTGGACCCGCGGACTTGCCGGTGCATCTTCGCCGGGTACGAGAGCGGGAGCAAGGCGTACCGGCTCTTCGACCCATGGAGGCAGCAGCTCGTGAAGAGTCACGACGTCACGTTCGACGAGGCCAGCCGTTGGACAGACAAGGACGCAGGTCTCTCCAAGTGTGGAGAGTGGCTGCCACTCCTTGAGGGGGAGACACCGGAGGACGCAAAAGAGGGTGACGTCCCATCGACTCCAGCCGGCGGAAACCATCCGGAGGATGGGGGAGCGGCTGATTTGCATTCAGTCCAGTCGGACAATGAGTCCGAAGCGCCGGCAGCAGTGGAGCTGAAAGAAGAGGCTGGGAGTGAGCCCGCATCTCCACGGTCCCTGAGAGAGGGGGAGCAGGCCACCGGTGCGAGTGGCACCGTGAGGGGGCAGCAGCAGCAGCAGTAGTGGCAGCAGCCTCAATAGCAGCAGCCCCGAAGAAGCGGACGCGTAAGGAGGACGGCAAAGAGGTACGATGCCACGGAGGGCATCTGGACCGGGTTCGCTCGAGCATTCTTTGCGCAAGAGGAGCCCGAGACCATCAAGGAGGCGTTGTAGCGGAAGGATGGGGCTGCGTGTGAGGGAGCTATAAAATCTAAGCTCTTTGAATTTACGCATGCGTTTATACATGTATTTCACAGACTACCCCTCTACTCCTTATGCTTTAGCCTCCCATGAAGAGAACGGCACTTGGCAGCTGATTGACAGGCCGGAGGGCGCAAAAATCATCGGCTCCAAGTGGATCTTCAAGAAGAAGCTCACCAAAGAGGGGAAGGTGGAGCTGTACAAGGTGCGGCTGGTCGCGAAGGGGTATGCCCAGCGGAAGGGTGAACACTACGATAAAATTTTCGCACCGGTGGTGAAGTTTGCCTCCATCCGCTCCATCCTCTCGGTGGCGGCAGCGCGCGACTACGAAGTCCATCAAATGGATGTGAAAACCGCATTCCTCAATGGTGACCTGGACAAGGAGGTCTACATGGAGGTGCCGGAGGGGGTGGACGCGCCGCCGGGGAAGGTGTGCCGGCTTTGCAAGGTGCTCGACGGGCTGAAGCAAGCACCACTCATGCCGTACCTGAAAATGGATGGCTTCATGGCCGAGCTTGGCTTCAAGCGTTATGAGGCAGATCACAGCGTGTTCGTGCAAAAGTAGCCGGGGTTGCACCAAATCATGGTTCTTTACGTGGATGATCTCATCCTCGTGTCATTGGACAAAGAGGAATTGGTAAACCTGAAGCAGCAGCTGGGCGATCTGTTCAAAATGACCAACATGGGCGAGCTCGAGTACTACCTCGGCATCGCCATCAAGAGGGACCGCAAGGCACGCCACTGGAGATGGGGCAGGCAAAGTACATGCAAGAGGTGCTCCGCTGCTACAACATGGAGGAGTGCAACCCCATCGACATGACAACCACATGTGAGCCGTGTTAAAAAGTGCCCCTGCCATGGATGCCGTTTGCCGTTTTCCTGGTTCGACCACTAGAGAGTGGTTCGATGTCTGATCTGATTGCATATTTGGACTCCCTGGATTTTTCCATGCGGTTTCCAGCTTTCATTTGCTCGATTTGGTTGAGAATTCAGAAAGTTAGCCCCATCCGAAGTTCGGGTGGTCGACGGGTGGAATCTGGGTCACCGTCATTGGTGACGGGATTATTCCACTGCGGTGGTCCAAGTTCATCTCAAACGAGCTCCAAATGCACCAGGGGCATGAACAAAGTGACCAGGGGGACCTCCTTGACCAGGATGAACTTCTCCTTGACTTTTGGGCGAGGAAAGGCGCTCCGACGGGTCATCGTCGAAGCGCCTCCCGTTGCCTAGCGTCCAAGGCATGGTGGACGACTCAACCAAGGGTTACTTCGACGGCCGTAGCAGGGGCTCTACTGCTCCGCTTTGGGCGTGCTTGGATGCGTTGGAAAGCTTAGATCACAGGCTATAAGAATCTGAAAAAAAAAAAAAAAAAACAATTAATGATTCGCAGCCCTTTTCAGTTTCCGCAATCTGTACTCTGCCAGAATTCTGCACTTAGGTGTTGTGGCGACCCAAAGCACACACCTTCCTTGGAAGTCTCTTTGCACTAAGAAGTCGTGCACACTTAGGCAGTTCAGGGCACGCCAGGAAAGCATTCCTGTCAAAGGGTTATGGGCTCACAGCCCTGACCTGCCTACCAAGTCGTTCACGGCTTCCGCAACGCACGGGAGTGTCGCTCCGGGCGACGTCGCTGTCGCACTCTGAGACTGTCCTTCGCAGAAGTTCAACATGGCGCAGAAGGCGGAGTCCTCGCCCATCCAAAAGTACATGGGCGGCCCTGGATTTGGGCTGTGGCGGTGGCATTTCGAGATCTACCTCGCGCACAAGGGACTGCTGGAGCTTATGATGGGCACGGAGGTTCAAGATGCGAGCGCAACGGACGAGGAGAAGAAGGCCTTCGCGAAGAAGAACACGGAGGCGCTGATGCTCCTCTTGTCGGCGCTGCATGAATCTGAGTGGGGCTATATCCATGGCTGCGAGCTGGCAGCCGATGCATGGAAGAAGCTCTGCTGCATTCACCAATCAACCAGCCAACAAGATTTTTGCAATGAAGCGACTCTTGACGGTGAGGATCGAGGAGGGTGAGGACGTCATTTCCGCCATGCAGCAGATTGAGTCTCTTGCCTCACAATGCAATGATGTGGGGTGGAAGATTGACACAAAGATGCAGGCAATGGTGCTCCTCATGGCTCTACCCGACAGTTGGGGCCCTCTCATCACCGTGCTGGGAGGTTGGGAGGAGAATAAACTCACCTACGGTGCAGTCGCCGAATACATCCGCAACGAGGTGCACCGTCGGAGCGGTGACGAGACCTCGTCATCCTCAACTGCCCTGGTCACCAAAACGCAAGGTGGTAGCAGCAGCGGCAAGCAAGGCGGCGGTAAGGGCGGTGGCAAGAAGGGCGCCAAGAAGGGTGCATGCCATAACTGTGGCAAGGAGGGCCATTGGGCCAAGGAGTGTCCGGAGGAGGCGCAGGCCGGCGGCAAAGGAGCCAAAGGCAAGAAGGCGCTCCTCAATGGCACAAGGAACCACGACCTGAAGGGTGCCAACCGGCGGTGCCTCGACTCAGGTGCGGAGGAGCATACCCAAGTCGAGAAGGTGGGGTTCATCAACTACACCAAGTCTGCCAAGTCCATGGTGGTCGCGAACGACAAGGTCGAACCTGCGGCCGGCCAAGGTGATGTGGACATAGAGGTGGTGGTTGGTGGTAAAAAGGCACTATGTGTTATCCAAAACGTGCAACATGTCCCCAGCCTGGCTGACATTTTGAGTGTGAGCCGCTTGACAGACAAGGGCTATGAAGTGCTTTTCCGCAGGAAAGGTGCAGTCGTGCGGATGGACGGCGGCGGCGAGGTTGTGCTCGAGGCGAAGCGCAAGGGAGGCCTCTACATTGTTGAGACCAAGGTCATCCCATCGGAAACAGACGAAGCAGACCCGCCAGCACGCGTCGTCAACCTCGCTAAAGGCGGGGGAGCAGACCTGCAACTGTGGCATCGATGGGGGGGGCCACTCGTCACCCACAGTCGTGCAAGAGATGGCGAAGCGCGACATGGTTTGCGGCCTCAACATCACCGGTGCAGCAGACACAGCAGCAGATTCCGCAGAGCACAAGTGCGAGCCTTGCATCGTGGGCAAGGCGAAGTACAAGCCGTTTGAAGACGGACAGCGGTGGTCAAAGAACCTGCTCAAGGTCGTGCACAGTGATGTGTGCGGACCAATCAAGACGCCGTCCATCGGGGGCACGCGGTACTTCGTCACCTTCATCGACGATTGCAGCAGAAAAATCTACGTCTACTTCATGAAGCGAAAGAGCGATGTGCTGGACCGGCTGAAGAAGTATGTCGCAGCGGTGGAGAGGCAAACTGGCCGCAAGGTCAGAGCGCTACGCAGCGACAATGGCGGAGAGTATGTGGGCTGCGGAGGGTGGATGAAGGAGCAGGGGATTGATTGGCAGCCGACCACTCCGTACACGCCTCAGTCAAATGGCGTGGCGGAGCGTGCGAACCAGACGCTACTCACCATGGCGCGGACGATGCTCGTGGATGCTAAACTTCCACGGAGCTTGTGGGCCGAGGCCGTAAGTACGGCATGCTACATCACCAACCTCACCCCAACAGCAGTGCTGAAAGGGAAGGGCAGCTGGAAGACGCCGCAAGAGGCTTGGAGCGGGCGCAAACCAAGTGTGGCGCACCTGAAGGCGTTCGGGTGCAAGGCGCACGCGTTGGTTCAGGCCGCACAAAGAAAAGACTCCAAACTGGACCCGCGTGCAAAGGCGTACGCGTTCGTCGGGTACGAGAGTGCGCTCAAGGCGTACCAGCTCTTTGATCCACGGATGCAGGACGTCATCACCAGCCGCGATGTCATGTTTGATGAGCAACAACACTACTATAGCAGCAACAACATCAACGCAGCGCACTCTCCAAAGCAGGGGGAGTGGTTCCAACTCCTTGAGCGTGAGGAGGAGCCGGCGGCTGCAGAGGTTGATGACGGGTCTTCGGAGGATGACGGTGCTGGAGCGCAGCAGGGAAATGCAGCAGGTGCAGGTGCCGCTGGAGCGCAGGACGCAGCAGCCGACGCGGGAGAGCTCGCAGGCGAGGACAACGTTGCAGCAGGGCAGCAGCAGGACCAGTAGCCAGCGTCGCCAAGATCACCGCGTCGCAGCCGGAGGCAGCGGAATGCGGCAAAGCGGTATGACGCGAGCACGGGCCACTAGGTCGGCATGGCGCGGTGCATGATGGCAGCCGCAACGGAGCCGACTACCGTGCAAGAGGTGCTTGCACGGCCTGACGGGCAGCAGTGGGGCGAAGCAATAAAATCTGAACTTGCGTACGGGGTACGCACAGCGGAAAGGCGAACACTACAATGAGACGTTCGCGCCCGTCGCCAAGTTCACAAGCATCCGGACGATCCTCGTGGTGGCAAAGGACATGGAGATCCACCAAACAGATGTCAAGACGGCATTCCTGAACGGCATCATCGACAAGGAGATGTACCTTGAGGTGCCGGAGGGGGTGGATGCGCCAGAAGGCAAGGTGTGCAAGCTGCGAAAGGCCTTGTACGGGCTAAAACAAGCGCCCAGGTGCTGGTACCAGCAGATGGACGACTACATGGCGGAGCTCGGCTTCAAGCGCTGTGAGTCAGACCACAGCGTGTACGTGCGGCGCAGCAAGGGACTCCATCAGATTGTCGCACTCTACGTGGACGACCTGATCCTGTGTTCATCAGATCTGGTGGCTTTACAGTAGCTCAAGGAGCAGCTGAGCAGCAGATTTAAGATGACGGATATGGGGGAGCTGGAGTACTACCTCGGGGTGAGCATCACGCGGAATCGGAGGGCGCGCACGCTTGAGCTGGGGCAGGCCAAGTACGTGGCCGAGGTCTTGAAGCGGTACGGCATGGAGGACTGCAAACCAGTGGGCAGTCCGTTCTCCACAAGTTGTGAGCTGAGTGCAGCGATGGCGCCGCAAACCAAAGAAGAGAAGGAGGACATGGCGGAGGTGCCCTACCAGTCGGTGGTGGGCAGCCTGATGTATGCCATGGTGGCGACTCGGCCGGACTTGGCCTACGCGGTGGGTCAGGTGAGCAGGTATGTGGCCAACCCTGGGCCACTACACTGGCAAGCGGCGAAGTGCATCCTCTAGTACTTGCAGGCAACGCGACATGCGCGCCTGAAGTACGACGGAAAGGGGAGGTCAGACCCCTTGCAGCTGGTCTGCTACACTGACGCGGACTACGCCGGCGATGTGGACAAGAGGAAGTCCACTTCTGGCTATGTGTTCTTCCTCGCAGGTACAGCGGTCTCGTGGTGCAGCAGGAAGCAGGACTGCGTCGCCACCTCCACAGTGGAAGCGGAGTACATCACTCTGGCCGAGGCGGTCAAGGAAGCAGTGTGGCTCCGCAGATTGCTGGGGGAGCTGGGCATGCCGCAGCAGGAGCCTACGGTGGTTCAAGAGGACAACACCGGCTCCATCTCGCTGACCAACAACCCGACGCAGTACAGGAGGACGAAGCACATCGACGTGCGCTACCACTACGCGCGCGACATGGTGGAGAAGGGACAGGTTGTGTTGCAGCATTGCAGTACGAAGCACATGCTCGCGGATTGCTTGACCAAGGCGCAGCCCCAGGATCGGCATGTCATCAGCCTTGTAGGGCTAGGATTGACAAGCTGTGAAGGGCTTGAAGGCGCAAGAGCAGACGAGTAAAGAGTGAGCATGAGGCATCCGGCGTGGAAGGTGCACGTGGGAGATTGTTGAAAAGTGCCCCTGCCATGGATGCCGTTTGCCGTTTTCCTGGTTTGACCACTAGAGTGTGGTTGGATGTCTGATCTGATTGCAGATTTGGACTCCCTGGATTTCGCCATGCGGTTTCAAGCTTTCTGTTGCTCGATTTGGTTGAGAATTCAGAAAGTTAGCCCCATCCAAAGTTCGGGTGGTCGGCGGGTGGAATCTGGGTCTCCGTCATTGGTGACGGGATTATTCCACCGTGGTGGTCCAAGTTCGTCTCAAACGAGCTCCAAATGCACCAGGGGCATGAACGAAGTGACCAGGGGGACCTCCTTGACCAGGATGAACTTCTCCTTGACTTTTGGGCGAGGAAAGGCGCTCCGACGGGTCATCGTCGAAGCGCCTCCCGTTGCCTAGCGTGCAAGGCATGGTGGGCGGCTCCACCAAGGGTTAATTCGACAGCTGTAGCAAGGGCTCTACTGCTCCGTTTTGGCCGTGCTTGGATGCGTTGGAAAGCTTAGATCACAGGCTATAAGAATCTGATGTGATCGCATAAAAAAAAAACTAACAATTAATGATTCGCAGCCCTTCTCAGTTTCCGCAATCTGTACTCTGCCAGAATTCTGCACTTAGGTGTTGTGGCGACCCAAAGCACACACCTCCCTTGGAATTCTCTTTGCACTAAGAAGTCGTGCACACTTAGGTAGTTCAGGGCACGCCGAGAAAGCATTCCTGTCAAGCTGAGCTCGAGCATGGGCCCGATCACGGACGAGGAGAAGGAGGAGATGGTAGGTGTGCCATACCAGTTCGCGGTGGGGAGCATCATGTACGCCATGGTGGCGACGCGGTCCGACCTGGCCTTTGCGGAGGGCCAAGCAAACCGCTATGTTGCAGACCCCGGGCCGCTACATTGGTAAGCGGTGAAGCAGATCCTTCGCTATCTCAAGGCGAAAAAACAGTCACGTCTCGTGTTTGGAGGAGTAGCGCGTGACGACTCCCTTGAGTTAGTCCGCTACTCCGATGCCGACTGGGCTGGTGATGACAGAAAATCAATATCGGGGTACATGTTTGTGCTTGATGGTGCAGCAGTTTCATGGGCAAGCAGGAAGCAGGACTGTGTGGCACTGTCCAACACCGAAGCGGAGTACATCGTGCTCGCAGAAGCCGCAAAGGAGGCGGTGAGGCTGCGGTGGGTGCTAAAGGAGATTGAGGTGCCGCAAAAGAAGCCAAAGGTACTCAATGTGGAAAACATGAGTACCATCAGCCTGACCCTGAACCCGGTGCTACACGGGAGGACCAAGCACATCGAGATCCGGCATCGCTATGCGTGAGACTTGGTGGCGAAGGGAGATGCGGGTATCGTGCATTGTGGCACTAAGCGCATGCTCGCCGACGCCATGACCAAGGCACAGTCCAAGGAAAGGCACAACATGAGCTGCATGGAGCTCGGTCTGCGCTGTGGGGTTTGAAATACTGCAGGTTCTAAGGACAAGGCATCAAGACTGCGGTACAAGGGGGAGATTGTTGACATGGTGTGCCCCTTGTCATGAGTGCCGTTGATAGTACTCTTTGGTTTGACCACTGGAGATTGGTCGAACACCTGATCTGACTTTAGATTTGGATTTTGGGGATTTGTTCATGTAAGATCAAGCTTTAAATCGCTTGATTTGAGTGAGTATTCAGAAAGCTAGCCTAACCCAAAGTTCGGGTGTTTGGCAGATGGAATCTGGTATCCGCCATGGGTGGCAGGATAATCCACCGCCAGTGATCCAAGTTCATCTCCAACGAGTTCCAAATGCACCTGGGCCATGAATGAAGTGACTAGAGGGACTTCCTTGACCAGGGTGACCTTCTCCTTGACTTTTGGGCGAGGAAAGGCGCTTCGACAGGTCATCATCGAAGCGCCTCCCATTGCCTAGCGTGCAAGGCAAGGTGGGCGGCTCCACCAAGGGTTACTTCGATGGCCGTAGCAGGGGCTCTACTACTCCGATTTGGACGTGCTTGGATGCGTTGGAAAGCTTAGATCACAGGCTATAAAGATCTGATGTAAACTCACAATACTAAGCAAAAAAAACGTGTTTCAATTCAGTTCTACTGAATGCGACGTGTTCTGTCCACTCACATCCGTGATCCTTGTGCTCCACATTGTTCACCATTGGTGTCCATTGGCTGCCCCAAACATTGGTACCGTGTATCAGTGAGAGCTAGGCTTCTTTGATGGTTCTTCCACACCCACTAGTACCAACAAGTGTACTGGAAAAATGCATTGGGTTGTCAATATTGCAAAGTATGAGAAGAAACCTCAAGAAAATTGTACACCGATGAACTACGACGATGGAAACTACAAAGACATCATATTTTACATGCAATTTGGATTATCTATGATGGAATGGACGTGGTTTTGGTAACTGGGCATATATTATTGTGCTGGTAATGTGTTTTCATGAACATATCTCTCGACAAACATCATTTGTGTACATTTTGTTAATCAATCCACATACGCTTGCACATAAACTTGCCACACTCACTTTATCGTTTAGGAGAGGGGGAAAATCCATTGACATCCGTCAATCAATGTTCAATCACCCTCCCTGCCAGAACCAAAATCATACAAGAGAAGTGTATCCGTGTGAATATGTGTTGGACAAGAGAGAAAAAGCACGATTTAACACATCACAATGTAACCACTTTGACCCTTTCCCTTTTGGAGTGAGTTACATGAGTTTTATGCAGTGAGCAATTCAAAGCCATTGGATGACAAAGATCCACGTTGTTCATCATACGTAACATTTAGTAGAACATGTTTAACATCAACGTAACGATTTTTTCAGGAATGGAAGAAAACTATGGGCTCGACCGTCGCTTGCGCGGCTGGCAAACTGTTGGAAGATCGACCGTGACGTCGTTTGTGCAAGAGCGAAACTGTTGTTTGAGCGTCAGGCTTCCTCTTGACGCCCTCAGATGGGCCATTTTGCAGGCCGATATCTTCAGGGTGGACAGTAATTGTTCTGGAATTTATGTTGCTTTCATTTGTCAAAATCAACTGACCATTCATGCACTTTTCATAAACAGATATGCCTTTTTTATTTCAAACCTTTGAACTGATGGATGGGACTCTTTTGTGCATGTTTGTATGAAATATCTAGTCATATCAATAAATTCTAGTAACTTGCACAAACGTTTCCACTCAGATCCTTTTTTCATTCATGGAAGTAAGGATCTGTAAAGCAAGTTGTCATGTAATTTGGCGCATGTGTGAATGGTGCATGTTGTTGTGCTCAATAATTACTCTTGTGCTCTGTCTTAGGAGTGAAGAGTGATGCAGTAGATGGGTACGTGTAACTGTTTCAACAAGCAACAAAGTCACACAAATTCTCACCTACCAAAGCTGAGCGCAACAAACTCGGATTTATCGAGCTTTGCGCTACGCACCCCTGTTTCCACTCTTCCACGAGATTGCTGTCCCGTCAACAAGAAAGTTGTACATTGTACGGCTGCGTGTATTTGTGTCATGTGTCCAGTGGCTATAGGCATATCCATCAACCACCATAGAAGGTTGTGCGTGATAGTACAGCCTGATTTACACTGTAGAAGTGCATAGAGGACAACAAGCAGGGCAACGCAGTGCACCTCAAGGTGCTTCTGATGAGGTTATTGTGAGAACTGAGCCAGAAAGATGACAGCAAAGGCCAAATCTGTGCGCGTCCTGGTGACAAAATACATTAGACATCCGATCACACTGAGATATATGGTGACATTGACAGTCTCCTCCAGCTTTGATAGGTCAGTGTACCTCAACAGGTGCTGGCTTGCTGGCGTCACCAGCGTCTGCGCACTGAGAATCTTGGCCAACAGAGATGCAAAGCGATCTTGAAGGTTGAGAACTTAAGCAGCCTGATGCATGTACAACGTGCAACGCTGGCAATCCCGCTCCAGCTACATACCCAGAAAAAATTGAGTTGGATCCAAGTCCATCATCTTGTACGTGAATCGTTACTGACCCGACAATAGCAAGGCAAGGAGAGACAATGACAAGTTCATCAACGTAGATGAGAATGGCCAAAAAGGGATCTGACGGGACGCTCAAGAAGAGCACTGGATCGAATACGCTGAAAGATCTTCCGCCCTCTCTCGAAGGTGAAAGATATTTCCAATTTTTAACATCGCCATGAATGTATGAGGCCATATAAGGTCTTGCACAACCGCCAGAAATTGTTCGTACCATCAATAAAGCTTGGTGGCTGGATCATGTAAATTTTCTCGTTGAGGCGTCCACGTAGGAGCACGTTTTTGACATCCATTTGCTATAGTTCCCAGTCATGCTGTGCAACCAGGCTCAAGAGTGCATCAGAAATGGTGTACCATCCGTCCGGGATAAGCATGTCATCAAAATTGAATCCTGGGATCTCGGACAACCCTTTTTCTGTCAGAAGAGCCTTGTACCAATAAACTCTGTCATCTGACTTTAGCTTGTGTTGAAGGACTCACGGAGCCAAAACGACTTTACGACCGATGGAAATTTTGACCAGCTCGTAGACGCCATGTTCTTCGAGAGCACTCAGCTCATCGTGCGTGATCTTTTTCCAGAGGACAGCATCAGGGACCTATCGAGTCTGCCAAACGGTGGATGGCTCATGTGGGAGTGTGGAAACACCACTTGCCATAAACCAGGCAGAACCGTAGCCTGGGACAGAGGCATCTAGAGCTTTGTGAAACAAGCTGTGAAACGAGTGCCTATTTTATAGCAGCGTTGGGGTGGACCACAGTGACGGCTAGTCCAAGTATGTCAAGACCAGTGGGTTGGGCAGTGAACTCTTCACTAGAAGAGGTCACATTGGACTACTTGCAATGCTAGGAGAGCTGAGAGGTTGATTGGTAACGGAGAAAGCAAAGCCTCCTCCTGTGTGTGTATGGCTCTGGACGGACAACAAGGGTTGTGGTCTGCGACTCATGAGGTGACTCTAGACCTTTGACAGTGGTTTGAGACACAAGAGGAGGTGGTGAACTGGGAGAGGTCCATGATGGATTTGAGACAGGCGAGGGACCGATAGTGCCAACAATGGATGTTGACTCAGTGGGAGAATAGAGACTGGCGAGACTGACTAGGGAGGAGACAGATGGGGTACTGTGAGTCTCCGACGACCTGGGAGACTCAGTGTCCATGGGGATCACCGGTGGTGCATGGATAGAGGACTGACTGACTGGGAAGAGAGCAGATTCAGGGCCCCCGAGACCGGAGGTTGAGACATACTTATTCCTCCCAAGCCAACGGAGCAAGGAAAGAGAAGAAGGTGGGACGAAACAAGACAAATTATGCAAGAACTAGTCATGAGAAACCAGGGCACCGTGCGACTTAATGACACAAGACCGTTCAACATCCCAGAAGTGCCACACTCTGGACATACCAAAGACACCGAGAAAGGTGCAGAGGCAAGCACAAAAAGAGAGATTGGCATCTTGGAGATCCTCGGGGAGCCAGACCACAGTGACACAGTCCCAGACACGAGTAAGATGTTAAAGATTTGCCCCTCTGCATGCCCAAGTGCGGAGCCCGGAGGCACAGACGAGCCGCCAGAGAGAGAAATTCCTCGTCGTTGGATCTGGAAACTCAAGGATTTCTCAGATCCTCAAATGGAGAGATACCCTCGAGAGTTGACGAGTCACTGAATTTGGTGGAAGTTCCTTCACTGGAATTGGACAAGTAACGAGGGAGATATGGGCTTCCAAAGTTGGGGTATGCGCGGCGGCTCTGGGAGCTGGCTGCGATTCGCATGCCGGTGAATAACTGACCGGAGCAAGTAACAAAATGCCATCTGGGGATTTTACTCTGGAAGGACTGCCGAGGCGTCCAGAGGATGATCCATCGGATTTCAGAAGTGCAGTTTTGTTTCTGAGGGACTTCGCAAAAATCCTGGCTCGGAGTCCGAAACTCAGTAGTACAGTTTGTTACTCGGGGACAGTCAAAATTCCGACTGCAGGTCCGCGAACAGCTTTCGAACCACATCAATCCCCATCAGCAAACACAATGATTAACTCTTTGAAACGGACCCCAAAGGCGCAAGGGGCACCACTGCTACATGTAGGGACATTTGCGCCTCCGGAATGGCGTTTTTGATGGGTCCTTGATGTGTGAGGACACCTCGGCGGGCGACGTGGTGCGCGCCGCCGACTGAGCAACTGGTTTGGAGTGCTGCACTTTGGCTGACGTAGCGGGAGCTACGGTGATCTGAATCGCGCACAATTTGGTGTGTTTAAGAGCTCATGATTAGTCCTACAAATGTTCATATCATGTCTATGCTAAAAACCTAATGCAAAATTGCGTTTTTCCCTTCACAAAAGTGACTGTCTCACATGATTGTCTTCCACTCCCAGAAACATAGCGTGAGGCAACTAGAAAGCTTAAGCTTAGACTCAGAACTTGCACAAAAGTAGCCGTGAAGAAGAAGACCTGTCAGGCCACGTTGGAACTGCACCCTAGTTTCTAACAAAGGGTTATGGGCCCACAAACCTGACTGGTCAACAAATCATTCACGGCTTTCGCGGCGGACGGGATCGTCGTCAGGGACGACATCGCCGACAAACTCTGAGGTCCCGGAGTTGAAGACTGCACAATGGCGAAGAAGGAGATGCAGTCCATCTAGAAGTATGCGGGCGGCCCTAGATTTGGGCTATGGAGGTGGCATTCTGAGATCCACCTCGTGCATAAGGGTGTGCTGCAAGTCATGCAGGGAACCGAAGTCCTCAATGAAGCGACAACGACAGAAGCGAAGAAGGATGCCTTCGTAAAGAAGAACACGGAGGTGCTCATGCTGCTGGTGTCCAGGATGGCTGAGTCACAGTGGGGTTACTTCCAAGGCTGCAAGCTGGAAGCATGGGCTTGGAAAAAACTCTTTACCATCCATCAATCCAAGTCGCTGGTGAACAAAATATTTGTAATCAAACGATTCCTGACAGTGATAATCGAGGGAGATGATTTCATCACCGTCATGCAGCAGATCGAGTCGCTCGCCTCACAGTAAATGAGGTGGGATGGAAGATCCACACGTAGCTACAGGCGATGGCCCTCCTCATGGCCCTTCTTGAAAATTGGAGTCCCCTTATTACTGTCTTGGGAGGATGGGCAGAGGACAAGCTCACCTATGGCACGGTCGCAGAGTAGATCCGTAACAAGGTGTAGCGACGGAGCTGCGTGGAGTCCCCTTTGTCCTCATCGGCCCTCGCCACCAAAAAGCGTGGTGGTAGAAGCGGGGCCAAGGGAGGTGGCAGACATGACGGCAGCAAGAAGGGCGCCAAGAAAGGTGTGTGCCGTAATTGTGGCAAGGAGGGCCACTAGGCCTGTGAGTGCACAGAGGAGGCAACGGCCGGAGGCAAGGACGCCAATGGCAAGAAGACACTCTTCAATGGCACTCAAAACCACTACATCAAGACGGCCAACCGGTGATGCCTTGACTCCAAAGCGGAGGAGCATACCCAGGCCGAGAAGGTCGGGTTCATCAACTACACCAAGTCCAGCAAATCCATGGTGGTCGCGAACGACAAAGTCGAGCCGGCGGCTGGCTAAGGAGACGTGGAGGTAAAGGTGGTGGTTGGTGGGAAGCGGGTGCAGCGCGTCATCAAAGACGTACATCACGTACCCGTCTTGGCTGAAATTCTAAGTGTCAGCCGTCTGACTGAAAAGGGGTACGAGATGCTCTTCAAGAGAAGAGGGACAGTCGAATGGAAGGACGGTGGCGGCAAGCCCGTGCTGGAGGCTAAGCGCGAGGGAGGCCTCTACATCATGGAGACCAAGGTGATCTCCGCGGCGACAGATTTAGCAGACTTGCCGGAGCGCATTGCCAACCTGGCCAAAGGAGGGGGATCTGATCTGGAGCTCTGGCACCGATGACTGGGGCATTACTCACCCGCAGTCGTAAAGGAGATGGCAAAGCGTGAGCTGGTACGTGGCCTCGTCATCGACGGTGCAGAAGAGGCGACAGATGCAGCAAAGCACAAAAAGTGTGAGCCTTGCATTTGGGGCAAGGCGTGGCGCAAACCGTTCAATGAGAACGTGAATTGCGCCTCAGACCTCTCGGAGGTCGTGCACAGCGACGTGTGCGGACCATTCAAGCCGGCGTCAAAGAGCGGCGTACGTTACGTTTTCACCTTCATAGATGACTACAGCAGAAAACTCTACGTGTACTGCATGAAGCGGAAAGGCGGGGTCCTGGACCGGCTGAAGGAGTACATTGCCACGGTGGAGATGCAGACTGACCAGAAGGTCAGAGCTCTACGTAGCGACAACGGCGGAGAGTACGTGGGCTGTAGCGGGTGGATGAAGAAGTAGGCCATAAAATGGAAACAAACTATGCCGTATTTGCTTTAGTCAAATGGCGTGGGAGAGCGGGCGAACCAGACGCTGCTGAACATGGTACGGACCATGTTGGTGGATGTGGAATTGCCGCGAAGCTTTTGGACGGAAGCTGTGCGTATGGCGAGCTACACCATCAACCTCACTCCTATAGTGGTGCTGAAGGGGAAGAGCGGCTGGAAGATGCCGCAGGAGGTTTGGAGTGGACGCAAGCCAAGTGTGGCACACATGAAAGTGTTCACGTACAGGTCACATACGATGGTGTAGTTTGCGCAGCGGCGCGACAGCAAGCTGGAGCCGCGGGCAAAGTCGTATCTCTTCCTTGACTATGAGAGCGTGCATAAGGCGTACAGGCTCTACGACATGCACAAGGAGGAGGTATTCCGTAGCCTAGACATCGTATTTGATGTACAGCAGAGCTCCATCAGCAGCAACGATTTGGGCGTGGTGGACTCTCCAAAGACGGGAGAGTGATTCCAGCTCCTTCACTATGAGAAGGAGCCGACGGACGCCGAATTTGGTGATGCGACATCAGAGCACGAAGTGTATCGGCGGTGGCAGCCAATGCGGAGGACTCCGATGACGATCAAGCTGATGAGGAGATCCACCCGAAGGATCCGGCGGATGAGGCACTAAGGGTGCCAAGGCGCGCACTCCTGGCGGAGTGTAAATCGGGCGTGAGTGGATAATCCACCAGACGTGCCGGTCGTTTGGGCAGTGTTTAACCGAAGCGTGAGAGATCCTTGGGAAACCGTCCGGTTGAAGATTCACCAGAGCGTGCAAAGTTGGAGGGGTTGCCGCAGAGTGACAATGTGCCACCAAAACAACCGTACCGCAGCGGGAGGCAGCGAAAAGTGGCAAAGCGCTTTGACGCAAGCACCAGTCAATGGATCGGCATGACGCGGTACATGCTGGCTGCATCAACAGAGTCGACTACCGTGCAAGAGGCACTTGCACGACCCAAAGGGGATCAATGGGACGTAGCCATCAAATCAGAGCTGGCGTCCATCACGGAAAACGACATGTGGGAGTTGGTTGATAGGCCGAAAGATGCAAAGGTTATCGGCTCAAAGTGGATCTTTAAGACCAAGTTCACAAAGGAATATGTGGTTGACAAATACAAGGCGCGGCTGGTGGCGAAGGGATACGGACAACGTAAGGACGAGCACTACGATGACACGTTTGCTCCTGTCGCCAAGTTCACAAGCATCCGGGCGATCCTTGCGGTGGCGACCGCGAAGGACATGGAGCTCCACCAAATGGTTGTAAAGACAGCCTTCCTCAACGGCATCATAGACAAAGAGATCTAAATGGAAGTGCCAGAGGGCAAGGTGTGCAAGCTACAGAAGTCCTTGTACGGGCTACAACAATCGCCCATATGCAAATACAAACAGATGGACAGCTTCAGGGCACAACTCGGGTTCAAGCGCTATGAGGCGGATCACAGCGTGTACGTGCGGCATGAAAAACAGCTCCATCAGATCATTGTACTATATGTGGACGACCCGATTTTGTGCTCAACGGATCTGCCGAGCCTACAGCGGCTAAAAGAGCAGCTGAGCAGTAGATTCCAGATGTCAGACATGGGGGAGCTGGAGTACTACCTCGGAGTGAGCATCACGCAGAACCGGAGGGTGTGCACGCTTGAGCTGGGACAGGCAAAATACGTGGCCGAGGTGCTGAAGCGGTACGGCATGGAGGAATACAAACCAGTTGGCAGTCCGGTTTCCATGACCTGAGAACTAAGTGCGGCAATGGTGCCGCAAACAAAAAAAGAGCGGGAGGACATGGGAGGGGTGCCCTACCAATCAGCGGTGGACAGCCTCATGTACGCCATGGTCGCGACTCGACAGGACCTGGCCTACGCGGTGGGCCAAGTGAGCAGGTACGTGGCTGACCCAAGGCCACTACACTGGTAGGCGGTCAAGCGCATCCTCTGCTACCTACAAGCAATGCGGCATGCGCGCTTGAGGTTTGACGACAAGGGGCGGGCGGATCCCTTGCGTCATCTACACGGATGCAGACTACGCTTGTGATGTGGACAAGCATAAGTCCACATCTGGCTACGTGTTCTTCCTCGCTGTTGCAGCTGTCTCCTGGTGCAGTAGAAAGCAAGACTGTGTTGCAACCTCCAGAGTCGAAGCAGAGTACATTGCGCTGGCCGAGGCGGTCAAGGAGGCGGTGTGGCTCCGCAGGTTGGTGGGGGAGCTGGGGGTGTCGCAGCAGGAGCCTACGGTGGTTCATGAGGACAACACCAGCTCAAGCTCGCTCACCAACAATCCGATGCAGCATAGGAGGACGAAGCACATTGACGTGCGTTATCACTATGCATGGGACATGGTTGAAAAGGGGCAGGTGGTACTTCAGCACTACACCACGCACAACATGCTTGCGGATTGCTTGACCAAAGCGCAACCCGTGGATCGGCACGCATTGAGCGTGGCCGGACTTGGGATGACCAGCTATGATGGGCTGACAGACGCAGTGGAAGATGAGTGAGAGCAAGCAGGAGCAGCGGACATGGCAGGTGCAAGGGGGAGAATTTTGAGGATTTGCCCCTCTGCGTGCCCAAGTGTGGCGCCGGGAGGCGCCGACGAGCCGCCAAAGAGAGGAAATTCCTCGTCATTGGATCTGGAGACTCAAGAATTACTCAAATCCTAAAATGGAGGATTTTCCTTGAAATTTGACGAGTCGCTAAATCCGGTGGAGGTTCTTTAATTGGAATCGGACAAGTTGGGATGTGCGCTGCGGCTCTGGGAGCTGGCCGCGGTTCGGCTGCCGGTGAATAATTAGCCGGAACGAGTAACAAAATGCCATCTGGGAATTTTGCTCCGGAAGGACTGCCCAGGCGTCTGCTGGATGATCCACTGGATTTGAGAAGTGCAGTTTCGTTACTGAGGGACTTAGCCAAAATCCTGGCTTAGAGTCTGAAACTCAGTAGTACAGTTTGTTTTTTGGGGACAGTCAAAATTCCGACTGCATGTCCGCGAATAGGTTTCGAACCACATCAATTCCCATCACCAAACACGATGATTAACTCATTGAAACAGACCGCAAAGGCACGAGGGGCACCGCCGCTACACGTAGGGACATCTGCGCCTCCGGAATGGTGTTTTTGATGGGTCCTTGATGTGTGAGGCGCCTCGGTGGGCGACGTGGTGCACACCGCTGACTGAGCGGCTGATTTTGGGATACTGCGCTTCGGCTGACGTAGCGGGAGCTACGGTGATCCAAATTGCACACGGTTTGGTGCGTTGGAGAGCTCATGATTAGCCTTACAAATTTTTAGATCATGTCCATTCGCCAGAAAGGGAGCATACATGGTAGGGCCACTATACACAGGGGGCCATCCCCAAGGATACAAGGATGGGTATGGAGCAGCAGCGGAATAGGCAGCTGCATGGTTGGTGATGTGTGCAGAGAGGCCAGAGGGAGCAGCAGATGTGGAGGCGCGATTTGTGCCACTGTTGCCACCACACAAGAGGGTCCGGTACGCACATATGGCAGAGGCCAAACGAGCGTTGTCAGAAGGTACAGGGTATTTTCGGACGGAATGTCCAGCCGCAGCACAGTTCCAACACGTGAGAGTGCCAAGAGATGAGGTGAAAGAAGAAGCAGGTGTCCTTTGCGTTTGCCATGTCTACCTTATCCACCACCAATCCCTCCACTCTGACCCCTACTGTTGCCTTTCCCTCAGTCCTTCTCCCTCCCATGAGTGACCAAGGAAGAGGCAGATGTGGAAGAAGAAGAAGAAGAGGATGAGCAATGTGTGGCAGCGGTGGATGCATAGGAGGAGGAGGCTACAGTGGTGGATGCAGCAACAACAACGCGATCAATATTTTTTTTCTCTAGTGCGCTCCACCAGTCGTTGAGGTGCTGCACGGTGAACAACCAGAAGGAGCGGATGCCAAGCGGAAACTTGTTGGGGACCGGCTCGGCTGGGAGGCGTTCAAGCTCTCACGCTTTGAATTCACGGAATGTATCAAAATATTTGGAGATGAGGCTGTTTACAATGGAGAGAACAACAAGGAGTTACCCGGGCGCTACGGGGCCAACGAAACGCAACAGCTTCAGACTGCATGCCCAGTAGGCATCAGCAGTCTCATCACCGTGTATGGCGTGCTGGTTGAAATGCACAGTGAGAACGCTTCAATCTGTGTGGCTGGTCAGAGTTTCACTGCGCTTGGTGAGGACATAAGTGCCACATGGGTTGGCGGCTATGCAATGAGCTTTGCCTTCATTGTACGTGAGAATCTGATCAGTGAGATTGATTGAAAAGTGCATGGAAGGCACCAGCAGACTCAGACGCAACAGGAACAAAATGCGCCATTGCAGACAGGTCAGGGTGTGTTAACATTCCCAGATCACTGGATCCAGGCACTGAAGCAGATCTTCCAAGATGAGAAGGAAAGGGTACGAGTGAGGTGGGATGGTGGTATGTCAACTTCAAACTGAAGTTGTGTGGGCTGAGCACGAGCATTGGCTGCCGCGTCGCTGGCTGCGGCTGCTGCCATAATGAGGTATGTCTTAGCGGAAAAAGAGCAAGAGGTGGTGGATGTGGAAGCGGGAGTGGTGGCAAAAACAGCAGCAACACCAACAGCAGTAAAGACAACATGGAGTGAGCGCAGTGAGGATTGGAGGCAAGACAGGACGAGATCAGCAATGTGATCAGCAAAGGTTTCCTGGTCAAGTTGTTCACGACACAGGATTCCCTCAGCAATGCGCAAGGCTGTGAGGGCCGCTTGGAGAGCAGCACACTCATGCTATAAATGCTCTTGGATTGCAGTGTACTGTTCATCATCGAAAGGCATAATGTAAGCCTGCACCTCTGCCAAAACGATTTCAGCAGAGTTTCCCCAGCCCCAGTGGGCGAAAAAGGTGAGGGGACGCAGGAGACCGCCGGTCGGTGTTGTGCTGCAGAACAACCTGAACCGCACGCACAAACCCCAAAGAGACAAGAGGGAAGAGAGAATGTACAAGAAGCGGGAGCAGAGAGTAGAGAGCAGGGTCTCACCAGTCCTAGTGAAGAAGAAAGAACAACGGTCAAAGAGCAGCCGCTGTGGAAACTACAACCACGACGATTGAAGATGCAGTGGAGACCAAAATACAGAAAACCCACTCAGTAGCAGTAGCTGCGAGCAATGAGACGGCTGTTGCGATCAAGAGGAGGAGGACGGCGTACAGTGTAGTCGATGAGGCTGATGCAGCTAACGGTGCGAGAGAGAGAGGTGGAGGCACGAATGGAGGTGATGCCAGAAGCAAGGATTGTAGCAGCTGTGGTCGTTACTGAAGCACTTAAATTTTCACATCAGCTACGTGCGTTGCTACGTTCACTGCAGCCGCAGCAACAGGCCCGAGCGAGACAGATGCTGCAGTGTATGCTTCAATTGCACATCCGGCTGCTACGTTGGCTGGTACACACAGCACGTGCAGCAGCTAAGAAGGTAGCGGCGACTGCAACACTGGAGTCTAACCCAGCGTCAAGCACAAAAGCGATGTCCGAGGGCAAAGCTGGCAATGATAAAACAGCATGAGAGGTGGCAGGTGGAGTTGGCTCAGCGAGTGGAGAAGAGGGGCAAGAGGTAGCAGTATTGCGAGGGAGTTCTCTAACAGACTCACCGGCGACGGCACCCTGACATCGTCAGCGGGTCCTAGATGCGATGGGGGAACTAACAGGTGCTTGACGAGGTCGTCGATCATGTAGCGGACCGGTTGATGGTGAGTGTTAATGCGTCGGCCAACACCGTCTGACAGTGTTGATCGTCCTCAGCATCGTCACGTGCGTACGCTGCCGCCACATTGCATTTCTCCTCTGGATGATACCTGGGACTACTGTGGCAGCACCGTGCCCACCGCTTGCTCTCCATGCGCTCCTTGTAGTAGGCTAGCTCGTTGTAGAGGCGATCACGCTTTTGAGCCACCGTGGGTGACGTAGGGACCAGCTCTCTTTCAGGTGGCAACGCTAGTGTGAAATGTGTGCAACGGTAGGAGCTATTGCACTGAGATCAGCTGCTGCAGCCAAGGAGATGCCGGCAGCTAGAAAGGACGGATGCCGGCTGACAGCTGACAGCTGATGGCTGTGGCTGGCCGATGGCGGCCGACTACTAGAGCTGACGACTGATGGCCGCTGCCGGTTGATGGCTGCTGCCGGTTCATAGCCGACGGCTGACGGCAGTCAGCTGTGGCTGGTTGATGGATGCCGGTCGAGAGAGCTCACGGATGCTGCCGACCGACGGCTGATGGCTAACGACTGACGGCTGGGACGGCTGCTTGGGCTTGGGACTGGAAAAGAGACGTCTAGGCTAAAGTCGGCTGTCGGACGTGAGTCAGCCGCTAGGGTTGGCTGTCGCAGCAATGCGGCTGCTTACGCAGCTGCTGCTAGTCAGGGAGGCATTCTCGGCTAGCCGCTAGTGTCACCTGTTGCTGCTGTGTGCTGAGGGCCACGGCGGCAGCTCAGGTTGACTACTTGCTGCAGAAGTCGAGGTCAGCGGCTTGCGACGGCTGCGAGCTCTTTAGGTCGCAACTAGATGCCGACGCTGAAGCTCCAGCGTCAGATTGACGGTAGCAGAAGACTGAGGGTAGAGGCAGAGCCCCAAATGGTGGCTGCAAAAGCGCAGCCGATGCAGCAGCAAAACAGCTGCGATGAAGGCATCGGTGGCCACAGGCAGGACAGTGGGTGCTGAGGAGATGTGAGCACTTTATTGCTAAGAATCTTCCTCTCCGACTCTGATACCAGTAGGTAGTAGAAACAAGAGAGACTAGGAGTGGGTGAATCAGCTTACAAGTTGAAGGAAGCGTGAGGGAACACACACGCCATGGATTGAAGAGGCAAACAATTTCTGTAGTGCCTCATATGTTCACCTTTTTCTTAAAACGCGATTAAGTGAGTTAAATTCAACTATAATCATTAGCGATGTACTTTTGGACCTGTTTCGTCCAAAGCCCTGGTATGTTTTTGTATTATGTTTTTTTCTAACTGCCCCTTCACATCCTCGGCCTGTCCCTAGAGTTTTGAATCCTAAAATTTTGAATATTGAGAGGGATGTCGCACCAGGCAACTCGCCTTGCAGGTACTTTTGTAGCTCAAGTTGCAGCTTCCTTTGCAGCTTGCTTCGTAGTTTGCTTCGAATCTTGTATTGCACCACGTCCGTCTGCAGTCCACAGGGGACTGCACGTGGAGCATGAAACAGTGAATAGAGATATCGGATTTTCAGTTTTTCACGAGTGATTGGTCCATGAGAGCAATTTTGAATAGGTGCCTGAATGGTCAAAGGAAAACAATTTTTCATTCGAATGTTAGAGACACTAGGGTTTTTTTAAAAGAAGAGGAGAGCGAGAGTGAGTGGAGACGTCAGCAAGTGTGGTAGATTGTATCGTCCACTGTACCACCCACGTGAGTGATTTGCGTGGGGTTCAGCTCCACCGAGGGATTGAACCAGCCCTGCCGGCAGCATGCTGGCGGCATGCTGCCGGCAGGGCAGCATGCCGCCAGCATGCCGACGGTTTTCCCGGTGTGTGTTTTCTCAAAAACCGGGAAAACATGGATGTGTGGTCCTCTTGGGATCAGCAACCCAGCCACATGCACGCAACGACTCACACATGCGCAACTAAGAAGCAAAATTTCCAAATTGACCACGAGCGTATGTGGGTGCATGCCACCTCTTCCTGGTTATTCTCCATGGTACTAATATACTTGCACACGTGTTCTTCCAATCACAACCTTTGAGCTCTCAAACATGCCCCTTCCTCAGAAAATTAAATGTCAACTGTGCTGGAAGATTTCTTGCACTCCGGTCAAGGCGCCAGAACCACAAAACCCATCTTGTGTCAATTGCTTCGGCGCCTAAGAGCTCCAAGTGCATTGGTCACATGTATTCTGTTGGTATTGGTGTTCAATTCTGACTTTTTTACACAATGGTCACTGTCCATTGGCCTCTACACACACGCATCTCTGTAGGAGAGTGAACCAACATGGCGTCAACGCATACCAAGTGGTATCTGTTAAAAAGGTGCCCCTGCCATGGATGCCGTTTGCCGTTTTCCTGGTTCGATCACTGGATAGTGGTTGGATGTCTAATCTGATTGCAGATTTGGACTCCCTGGATTTTTCCATGCGGTTTCAATCTTTCAGTTGCTCGATTTGGTTGAGAGTTCAGAAAGTTAGCCCCATCCGAAGTTCAGGAAGTAGGTGGGTGGAATCTGGTTTCCGTCATTGGTGACGGGATAATTCCACCACCAGTGGTCCGAGTTCGACTTCAATGAGCTCCAAAGGCACGTGGGCCATAAAGGAAGGGACGTGGGAGGTCTCCTGGACCAGGGTAAGCCTCCCCCGACGTTGGAGGGCCAGGAAGGGCGCTTCGACTGGCCACCGTCGAAGCGCCTCCCGTCACTCCCGTTCGTGGGCATAGTGGGCGGCTCCACCATGGGTTACTCCAACGGCCGTAGCAGGGGCTCTACTGCTCTGTTTTGGATGTGCTTGGATGCGTTAGAAAGCATAGATCAGAGGCTATAAGAATTTGATGTAATCTCACCAAAATGACTAACCATTTATGATCTTCAGGCTTTCTCAGTTTCCACAACGTGCATTCTGCCAGAATTCTGCTCCCTTCGTGTTGTGGCGACCCAAAGCACACACCTCCCTTGGAAGTCTCTTTGCACTAAGCAGCTGTGGACACGCCATGACACAGGCAACGACTTATTTAAGCATGTCAGGAGCTTCCCGCGCTCTGTTGATGTTGTCTCGCCCATTCGTGCAGCTTGAGGCTTGTCCTGATGGGCCAACAAATTGCTCTCTTAAAATTTTGAGATGGAACACATTGGTTGATTGCTCACAACTTTGGTGGCATACCCACATATACTTTAGGATGATGTGGATTGTTTTGCATGCTTGGTTGGCTTCTGGATACGTTTCGTTAGTTGCCGGTTTCTGATTTTGCTGTGGTCATGCAGCATGGCCACAACAAGATCAATAACCGATCAGTATGGAAAATGAAAACGGAAAATCGTCAGGTAGCCCCATGAATTTTCCGTAGCAGCCGCTCTTGGATAATCCCGATACGTGTGGCTTGACCTCATGTGTGGCGGCCACCTCACCTTGTGCACGACGCACGAGGTGGGGCTCGCTTCATTGAGCACCCTTAGACCTCGCTACCGCCAGATACCTGACACGCGTTTCTGTTTGAAGTGTGAGCTTCACAAATCCATGGCTTCTCTCACCCCTCATTCCCTCACGCTCTTTTCCCCACGTTTAGATCAACTACAGTGTGATCTCTCTCTCTCTGTGTGTGTGTGTGTGTGTGTGTGTGTGTGTGTGTGTGTGTGAGAGAGAGAGAGAGAGAGAGAGAGAGAGAGAAAAGAGTCAAGAGGTCAC
>SZWC01009595.1:0-63933 GCA_023375785.1 Penium margaritaceum
CTCTCTCTCTCTCTCTCTCTCTCTCTCTCTCTCTCTCTCTCTCTCTCTCTCTCTCTCTCTCTCTCTCTCTTCTGCCCTACATATCTCTCTGGAAGACTTCATTATGTCAGTTCGTGAAGAGAAAATTTTGGCTCTTGAGGTAGCACTTAGTACGGCACAGGCGGCATGTAGGCGGATGGAGGAGGGAATTCAAAACGGAATGCAGGCCCAGAAAGAGTTGGCCACAACTGTGGCCAATGTTATGCTGGAGCGCTTGCGCATGGTGCCTGTTCTTACTGCTTTGATGCCAAATGATGGTGGAGCGCTCTCCACTTAGTCCTCTGATGCAGTAGGCACTGCAAATGACTCCTCCATCCTTCCTCTCTCTGCTACCACTCTTTCTTGTGCTCCTTTGCCATCACTACAAAAGGGCTTTCAAAGCTCAATTCCATCCTTCATTGCCAAACAAGGAGAGCTGCTCTGGGAATACTACTCTCTAGTTTATCCTTTTTTTTATCCTGCCTTAACACCAAAATCTTCTGAGGATGCCCATGCAGTCCGTGCACTCATTATCGCATGACGTGAAGAGTTGCTGGACAACGTTGGTACTTACAACACAGACCTAGCCTGTTGCGCACCTATTGACCATGTGGGAGCGTATGTCATTCAACATCGTCGTAAAATGGTGACAGGGCATAGTGCGTAGAGTGCCCTGACTGTGCAGTTCAACACATTACACATGCGCACAGTCGAGGCTGCAGATGAACACTTGACACACAGCTTGCACTTGTTACGTGATCTGGGCAAAGCTGCCCCTGGCCCTCTTTCTGGCTGTCGGTCCATAGTCGCTGGCTTCATTCCTCAGCTTTCTGACTTGAACCTGCATATGCCGTAAACTTGAACACCTTGCCACTGAGCATGTAAACTCCCCTTCTTGCACAATCTCTGGCTTGCCATGGATGTGTGTCCATGCACGCAGCATCCAACCTAAGGGCACGTCCTTGTCCTAACGCATGCCAAGGTCAATGTGCTCAAAAGTGGTGTCAAGGTGCTCAGACAACTTTTTGCCCATCCATGATGAGTGCCCCTTATTGATCTCACCTTTGAATGGCTTCTGCAGTCCTACATCTTTGGACTGCAGTTTGCTGGTACACCCCGCGAGGTACAGCAGGTGCGCCCATGGATACCGCTCACGAACCCATGCCTTGAAGCTTTTGGTAGCCTGCGGCGGATGCCATGCATCAAGAATGAGCAACAATTTTGTTGGTGTATGGCCCTTGTCGTACTTAATGCAGGTGCAGATGACGTAGAGCTCAAGGACAGTCTCAAACCACTGATTTGAAATTTCAACGGTCATCCAGTGATTTGGTGCGTGGGTGAAGTGATACTTGGCATTGCAGATGGCATGGTCTGTGTTCTCGCCCTGAGGGTGACATGCTGACATTTTTCCAGTCCAAATGATCTGGCATGGCAGCATGTTGCTCTCCATGTTTGAACCGATGAGTAGAGTGACCTGTCATTTGTCCGCTTGCCTGCAGACCTTGGCCTCTTTTCATCCCTTGGACGCATACGTGTAGCAAGGGCTCGGGACAAGATTTATCCCTGTGCGGTCAGTGTTCACGACATATGACGCCTTGATCTTGTTCATGGAGATGTGGAATGTGACAAGCCTCTACATGGAGGTGGCACACGTAGTCCAATCCTGGGGGAGCTTTTGGGATGCAGATATGCCACATCGCCATGTCCCCTTGAGCACAGAGGCATGAACTTCCTCCACCAGCTGCACAAGAACATGTCAGCATCACATTTGACAATCCTTTATGATGACGACGGTCTTCTCTTGAATCATTGTGGAACATAGGGGAGTGTTCCGCTCTTGCATGAGCTTTCAAGGCGGGGTGATCATGGAAGTAACCCTTCCTGCCCTGGGACCTTGGACACATGTGGTGGACAGCTTTGGTTCCTCAATTGAACCGTCGGTGGGTCGGAGGGTTGTACTACTAGGCTCATACCATACCTTGACAGTAGACTAGGAGAGCCACTTGTAAATGGATGGGCCAGCTGGTATGCGATAGTGCATGTGCAGCCATGCAATGGCCTTGGAGATGCTGCTGCTTTGCTTGAGGACGGCGGAATGGATGATGGGCACATTCCCTGATCCAAACCAATATATGTAAGGACCTCTCATCTTGGCCAATGATGTGGATGCCCCCCCCCCCCTTTGACAATGGTGCTGGTGGTAGCGTAAGTGTGTCCTGGATGCCATCTATGTACTTGACAACTACCTTGTCTGCAGCATCGGAAGCAAGCTCCACCATAAGGGCATTGACAACAACCTTGTCTATAGCCTCCCGTGCTGTCATCTTGTTTGTGAACATAATGGCGTTTATCAACACTTGGACGTCATCATGGACTATCGCAAGTGGATCCTCATCCACTAATTCTGTTTTTGAAGGATCCTTGTCAGCACGGTCTACATCAGTTGCGAATTCTGATTCAGCACCGTCGGTGAACTCTGCGTCAGCAGACACGGCAGGTTCTGAGTCAACATGGTCGACTTTCCCGACGTCATCGACCTCTTCATCCTCGGACAAAGCAGTCCTGGTGTGAAGTTTTGGGACTCTCTCATGTTGGGATTGCCAGATCCAAACGCACGTATATGCCAGGTGATGGTCAAACGTGGCATAGACTGTACCCCAACTGAGAGAAGAGACATACTTTGTGCATAAACAGGATTCTGTTTATGCACCAAGTATGTCACCTTGAAAGAGGCATACTCAGTGCTTGACCCCTACAATTGGGATGGTCCGATGGTGGCAGCCAGACAAAGTGATAACCGGCGACACAGCTCCTTGCTGTTATCGATGGCGATCATCCCTCCAAGCAACAGCATCACCTCGATTGTTGGCACTTCACCGGCTTGCACCAGATTGATGAACAATGCCTGACGGCGGTGGCCAGATCGAGTGTCGGCCGGTATGGATGTGGCAAGCGATCAGACGGAATGTGATCAATCGACATTCAAGCATCACTCGCACACTACTCGATGCAACTCTAACTGCCGGCACTGGCGATCTCGATGAACACGAGATCGCCAGTGTCTCCGACTGCGAAGTTCGCCACACTCACGAGAACGTACGAGCACGAACCTGCACACAAGCATTTAGAGAAGCAAACACGCATTATTCTCTTCAACTGTTCCTAGAACAATTGCACAATTCAACACTTGTAGTAGATTCTGTACCCGGTAGCTGGAGTTAAAGAAGATTCTGTCTGACTCCTGTTTAACGTCGCTGGTGCATGATTCTCCCTGCATTAAATTCAAGAAGACCACTGACGGCTTGATACTGTTTTCAACAATTGGTATCAGAGCAGGGGCCGTTAAATCTACTTGAATTTGCCTCTCAGTTGTTCTGGGAGGAATGAGGACGTTCAGGAGGTGGAGCCCACCATCTCTGCTGGCGGCATTGCAAATCTGCGCTTCGTGAAGTGAGCCAGCCACTTCAACATTCAATTCCTGGTTGATGTGGTTGGTACGGGCTACCATTGTGGCTTCTGGGTCAACATCAAGCGCTGGTAGTTGAACAAGATTCAACTGGGTTCTCTTTGGGCTGAAGAATTTGGAGATTTGGTTTGTCGCTGCTCTGAGCAGAAGCAGCAGAAGTAGTTTTCTTCTTTGATTGGGTGAAGCATCATGGAACAAACAGCTGCAGAACTGTCAACCGTTTTTGATACTCCCATTTTTCATGGATAATCTTATCATCAGTGGGCGTTCTCTATGAAGTTACTGCTCATGTCGCGAGATCTTTGGAGTGTGGTGAAATGTGAGCCGCACAACCGCGACATCCAAGGGACATACGAACAAAGGAGACAAGACGCTGCCTTCTCTCTGATTGGAAGGCATGTCTCGCTCAAGTTTTGAATCCTTCTTCAGGAGAACAATCCAACGAACGACCCCTCTGTGGCCTGGTGGGCTTTGAGGGCATTTTTCCTGAAAACGGATGCAGTTATGATCCACGAACTTTGACAACGATTCAATCTCTGATCATATTCTACACCTCAAGAGCCTTGCTGATCAGCTCCAAGATCTCGGTAATCGGGTATCACCAAGCGAAATCTCCCTTGTACTCCTACAGGCTTTGCCAGATCGCCTACATGGCGCCGTGCAAGATAACTACATCTCATTATTCATGCAGTCTAGCAACCTTCCAGAGGCACATTCAGATCGTCAAGACCACTTGGATCTTGGCATACTCATTGATAAAGTCATCTGTGCAGATAAGCATGGCGTTGGACTGACAGGTCCGTTGGACTCAGCACTCAAGTTATCTGGTTTTCTACACAGTTCAAAACATCTTCCCTCTTCAGTTCCTCTGAAGTATCTGCATCGTTCAAAGCGTTCAGCACAATTTCAAGGGTCCTGCTGGAAGTGTAAAGGTTATGGACATGTTCGGCATTTTTGTCCTCTCCTCAAAGCTAAACGAAAATGGCTTCAACAGCCTGAAGCGGGACAAGAATTACCAACAGTGACCAGCTCAGTAGCAACAGCAGCAGCAGGAGCAGTGGCGGCAGATTCCTACAAGGGCAGCAGCTGTCAACTGTAAAACTGATCAAAACAGTTGTTTCAGATGTAACAGCTGCTCCATCCTCAGGTACCTCAACACGGACAACGGCTCCAGCTCAACCAACAGCCCCCCCATTAGTTGCAGGACCTACAACAACAACAACAACAACAACAACAACAACAACAACAACAACAACAACAACAACAACAACAACAACAACAACAACAACAACAACAACAACAACAACAACAACAACAACAACAACAACAACAACAACAACAACAACAACAACAACGACAACAACAACAACAACAACAACAACAACAGCAACAACAACAACAACAACAACAACAACAAAAACAACAACAACAACAACAACAACAACAACAACAACAACAACAACAACAAAAACAACAACAATCGTCAAGTCACCAGACCTTGAGCCCAACAGAAGAAGAATTCATTCTAACTGTGACAACAGTTGTCCTTGGGATTGCTGGGACCTCCATCCACCAAAGGCTTTCACCGACTCGGATGGCACTGTTTGTGTCAATGTTTTCTTCTTGTCAGACGAGAGTGCCGACTCAAAATCTCTCTCTAGTTCAGAATCTGCTTCACTACAAACACCGAATTCTAAACCATCAGACTTGGCTCCGGTGCCAGCAACTTCAGCTACGACTTTGTTCAGTTCAGCCCTCTTGTTCCATCCAACATCAGCATTATCCGCTGGACCCTCCATGTCTGCTTTAGGCTCTCCATCAGCTGATGTGCCAGCGGCGGCAGAAGCTTCTACATCCTTACCTCTAGAAAACTAAACTTTGGATCTTCCAGTTCTAGGATCAGCCTCAACTGCGTCTTTGGTCCCGACTTCAAACTTCGACTCGGCTCCATCACCTCACCCTATCTCATCTTCTTCCTCTACGCCAGCCCTCCTGCACAGTTTTTCACAAAACCCGGATCCATTCCTGCATCTCCACCCCCACCGTTCTATCCACTTTTCCCTTTCCCCTTTCTCAGATCCTTCTTGGTCCTGGTTCTCCACCTACTATCTCTCCCTGTAGTGTGACGGGTGGCTGGATCCGCACGGAGGGGAAACTCTGCAACGTTGCGAATCCATCCACCCATGTCACCTTGCGACATCCTACATGTTAGTCAATTCTGACCAGGTTTTCAATCTCTGTCACCTCTGCTTGTCCAATTTTGATTTTTTCCTCTTCTTTTCTTTTCCTGTTTCCATCTCCTGTTCCCCCCACATGAGGCGTTGGGACAGGAGGGCTTGTGTCACACATTGTTCGTTGGTTTGTTTCCTGCGGAGGGGCATGGCACACGGTGGTGGGAGTGAAGGGAAAGTGGCGCCGGTTACAGTGGCTGCAGGTATTTGCTAGCCTGTAGCAGTTTGTGCGTACCATGTGACAAGAAGCGGCGCGAAGCGGAGGCAAGCAGCACCAAGGCGTTGGTACACGCAGCGACGAGAGTGAAGTTCCCAGTGGAATTCTTTACTGCTGCAGTGATGTGGCCCCGTCACGCCGTACTGCAGTTTCTGCAGTCCTACTCTCTTGCCCTGACATTCTCTCTTACATTGCCTCCTCCCGTTCCCCCCACATGAGGCGTTGGAACGGGAAGAGGTTCTCTTTTTTTTTCCTTTTTTTCCAACCGGTCGCTCTTCCATTCCCCCAACATGATGCGTTGGGATGGATGAGCGGCCATTCCCCTCTCGGTCTTCGGCATGTTGCACTCCCTTGCATACTAGTCCCCACGTGTGCGCCAGTGGAATGGGAGGCGTGGACGGTTCCTGCGTGGTGGCCTATTCATTGCGCAGAAAGGGTTGGTTCTTCAGCCACAAATGGTAGGGTACCTACCGATAGCGGGCGGCGTCAGCAAGGAGCTGCAGCAGCAACACAGAAGCAGCAAGCCGAAGTCCATGCGGACGAGGCCTCACGCGGTGCAATCCTTGCACAGCGACAACCCCGGTGTGAACCGATCGATTGCCTGTTTCCTTCACCTTGGAATCCATGACCTTCAACATGGGCGGAGTGGGGAAGGCGAGCACGTAAGATGAGGACAGATGCGGTTGATCGACGGCGAGTGTTGCATGTTCACGAGGTGGATGGGTAATGTGCACATCTGCGCTCATTTACGTGCGTTTGTCTGGCAAGGAGGGGTAATGTTGGGATTTGCCAGATCCAAACGCACGTATATGCCAGGTGATGGTCAAACGTGGCATAGACTGTACCCCAACTGAGAGAAGAGACATACTTTGTGCATCAACAGGATTCTGTTTATGCACCAAGTATGTCACCTTGAAAGATGCATACTCAGTGCTTGACCCCTAAAATTGGGATGGTCTGATGGTGGCAGCCAGACAAAGTGATAACCGGCCACACAGCATCACCTCGATTGTTGGCACTTCACCGGCTTGCACCAGATTGATGAACAATGCCTGACGGCGGTGGCCAGATCGAGTGTCGGCCGGTATGGATGTGGCAAGCGATCAGACGGAATGTGATCAATCGACATTCAAGCATCACTCGCACACTACTCGATGCAACTCTAACTGCCGGCACTGGCGATCTCGATGAACACGGGATCGCCAGTGTCTCCGACTGCGAAGTTCGCCACACTCACGAGAACGTACGAGCACGAACCTGCACACAAGCATTTAGAGAAGCAAACACGCATTATTCTCTTCAACTGTTCCTAGAACAATTGCACAATTCAACACTTGTAGTAGATTCTGTACCCGGTAGCTGGAGTTAAAGAAGATTCTGTCTGACTCCTGTTTAACGCTGCTGGTGCATGATTCTCTGTGAAATAAATTCAATAAGACCACTGACGGCTTGATCCTGTTTTCAACATCTCATTGGTCGGGATGTCTGTGGACTGGATATGTGGGGCCATGCGGATAGGAGATAGAGATGGTGGGACGGACGATAGAAGCACTGGGGTTGTTTTCTTTGGATTCCTAGGATCATCTTTCAACAGAGCAATGGGCTTTGATCCAAAGAGTTCCTCCTCAACATTTTGGTAGTGCTCCTCTGAGGAAACTTTGGAGAAAAACAACATGATTCATGACATGTTGATCGTTATTGGCAGCGACAATGGAATAGCACTCAACAAGCACACAAACTTTACAAGGCACAACCATGGCACCTCTGTTGGCAACTTGGACGAGTGCTGAGCCATACCTACAAAGCATTCGCACGACAAGCTTAACACCAACGGATACTACCACAAAATGCCAATGCCAACGATCAAGGCTTACCAAAAGGCAATCATCCAGCTTCCATTGATCGACCTACAACAGATGAGCAGTTCGGAGTCAAATCGGATGTCGTGAGGGGAATTGTAATGCTCATAGAAACAAAATCTCAACTACCGTAAAGCCTTTTCATTTTGGTAATATCCTACGAACTTTAGATTACACTCCTTGGATTGTTTTTATCCATGAAATCAAACATCAATGCAACATCAGGGAATAATCAAGAAACAAAGGCATCTTTTCTTCATCTCCATCGAGCACTGACCCCACTTTTACCTATTTTTTGCACTGGCAGAGCATACGTAAAACATAAGAAAATAACTACATCTCTTTCATCAATGAAATAGACGAGTCCTGTTCATTCCAGTCATGACCCACCATGTGTCCACCTCAGGATTTTTAAACTGACCAGCTGAGGAGAAGTGTGCCACTGGCCTGGACATTGTATGTTCCTTTTCACAAGAATCTGACAACTTTGACAACTTTCCAGAAAAGGTTGACAGAAGTATCACAAAATTGGTTGGTGTTTTGATGCTGTTCAGTCAACTTCTCGATGGTGCTAGAATTTTGTAAAACCGTACCTCGATACTCTTGAAATTCCCCGATTTCTTGTCAAAGTTTCTTGAAGCGTCCTCTTACAATGTGGTGTTGCACGCGTCACTCGACTCAAGCATCCAAGACCCCAAGCATGCCTCATTTTGCCTTTTGCTATTACATAGATACTCTCGATTATATTGACATGTGTCATTGAAGTACATTTATTAAAAGTTACATGTTATTCCATTGTCCCAATTCCTGACATTGTTTTCTGCTACATACCTCATTCCTGTGAACCATCCATGTTTTTTTTGTGCAACACTTGCAATCAAAATGTAGTTTCTGTAGAGGGTCAGTCGTCGCATTTGAAACAACCTTGCACAAGTCTTCGGTGCATTGCCGCTATCTAGAAGATCGTAAATCTTGGGATGATGACGATGAATGGAGTGAGTGAACCCAAAAATGAGCAACGGTCTATGGCAAAGACTCTGGTAATAGAGGATCGAGAGAAAAAACTCCATGAAGCTCTACAGGAAGACCTGGCAACAGAGGCAGGCTTCGTGGTGAATGGTGTAGCTTTGGCAACTCTGATGGCCAAACTGGTGATGGACCAAGCCGACCTGGTGATGCCTGCTCCCTCGGGCTCGGCCAACCCTTCACCTCTGTTTTTGCCCATCAGGATGACACCTGGCGAGATGGCAGGCACCGACCGACAAGCTCACATCAATGAAGACCTATACAAGAAACTGTCAGGACTGTCTAAACAACCATCTACCCCAACAAATCGTCTCGGATCCGGCCAGTCTTTCTTGAGTCATTCAATCTGGAAAATTCCATTGGACTGACTTTTTGGATGTGGCCGATGATTTTGGAGGTGTATTACCGCTTCTAGAGTCAATAACAACAAGAAGAAAAATCACCTTGAGACCCCGCGGTCTTGCTTTTGGCACAACATTTAACTTGTTTTCTTATCTAAAGACCATCCAACAACAGTAGGAAACCAGCAGAGCTGGATCATGGCTCACGCAACCGCTCTCACATCTTTGAACCACAAGCGTTATACCCCCCGACCAGAAAAATCTGACCTGCCACAACTCTTTCGATTCAATGGAAAACTTGATGGGCTTTGTGCATACCATTCTCAACTTCTTTGGAGAAATAAATGAAGTGTCTCATGAATGGTACAAGCTTCATCTTTTGCGTCAGCAATCCAACGTGGGAGAGTACACATGATGTTTTCAGAGAATCATCAGCACCAGTGACCTTGCCACTAACGAACTCTGCTACACCAAAAAAACGGCCTCAAACATGAAACATGCCATGCTATTGCAATATTCTCCATGAAATATGAGCTTTCATGACCACTCCAGCCAATCACATCAGCAACGCCGACTGCAATGCTCAGATGCAAGAATCCAACGGCTGGCAATCCCAGGGCCACCATCCATATCGTGGTAGAGGAAAGTCGCAGTTGCCAAAAAACTTGTCCCCAATGGAGATTGACGCAGTCAATCAATGCGATCAATGGATGGGCTCGGCTGTGTGAAGCCGGGTGATATCTTGTGTGACTTTCAAAAGCAGACCAAACAGGGAAGGATGTCTTGGAGGAAAATTGGAGATTGGGAAAATTGCAAAGGAAAGGAGTACACTGCGAGGCTCCTTTCTAATTGGAAGATTCTATGTCAAGACATCCTCCATCGGAACAGCTAGTAATGCCACAGAACAAGGTTCTAGGGATCACAAAATGTGACAAAGCATACAAGGACGACCAACCGACGATGTTGTTTTGAGTAGAACCGAGAGGTTGTAAAACTTGCAGAACAATACCGGCACTACTGGATGGAGGAAATTCTCACAAATGCGTAAGCAACAACATGGTTTAGAAACTGGGCTTATGCATAGAAATAGGAGTGCTTGAAGGAAAACCTGTCACAGAGGACTGCAAAAGTGGAGTGGAGCAATGACACAGTGTGTGTAACATTCAAGAGAGAAAAAAAAAGATATCTTCCTCCGAGTTAGCGACCCATGACACAACAGTGGTTACAGGAACCAGCAGCGGAGGAAGTTGCAGCAGTCACACTATGACGCACGCAGCGAATATCATTGGATGTGGCCAACCGGTTCCTGCAAGGTGGTAGTCCACATGGAGCTTAGACGTGGTAGTCCACGTGGAGCCAGGAATGCAGAGGAGATCCTAGTAGCGGACACAAGAACATCAGCATCATCCGCACCGACACTTGACAAGTTTGCATCCGTTCCGGTGAAGTTCGCATCACCTGTGGAGGAGCTTGAAGGATGTTTTACTGAAAAACCGCCTTAACAGTTAACTCTGTAATGAAGTGTCAACCATCAGATGGACATGAATCTGGGCAGGAAAACCAACAGTCAATTACACCTATCACATAAGTAACCACGGATTACCAAGCTGAAAAACAATTAAGCGTGATGCTCAATCAAGGATTCATCAGGCCATCCACGCTACCATATGTTGCACCAACAAGAAAATGGTCGCAATGTGTATGTGCGTGAACCAGAGGACATTGAGCGATGTTAGCATCAAGACTTGCTACCCCCCTTCTGCGAGCAGGCAAACGTTTTGACAAATGTCCTCATGGGTTACAAAATGAATGAATTCTATGGAAAGCTCTCGAAGTGTTACTTCGGTCACCGTCTTTGGCCACATCATTGACTGCACATAGATAATCATAGACCTAAAAAAAGTGGAGGCGGTCGTTGATTGGCCGGCGCCCACCAACGTTCGGGACTTCCACATACTTATGGACTATGCAACTGACTCTCAATTTGTAAAACTGTCAGCGTCTCACTCCGATCTCACTCGTAAAACTGTCAAGTGGATTTGGGGAGATAGCAAAGAAAAAGTGCTTAAATATTCAAGAAATACTCTGACCTTGGCCCAAGTCTTACGATTGTCGGATTCAATGGTGCACTACGTTGTGGCCACCAATGCGCCCGATTAAGAAATCTGAGTCATTTCCACATAAGGCAACAACAATGGAGAACAACCGGTCGCGTACATGACTTGAAACCAGAGCGGATTGGAGGTCAAGTACATAGTGTACAAAAACAAAGTTTTCCAGTTGTGCATGTGTTCAAAACATAGCAATCCTGTCAGAAATGCCGACCATATGTTGTCTACACCAACCACTACTCACTCAAATACCTCAAGACTCCGCAAAGTCTGAGCCATCGACAAACTAGATGGATGGAGATCCACAACTTTAACTTCGACTAGGACATTGAGTGGTGATCAAGAGAATGAAACCCGGTGGATGCTCTTATTCAACGACCAAACTTGATGGCTGAGATCAACTTGTTGCTTGTCAAACGTTATCCGTACCTTGCAAAACTATTCGTAAGGGTTACGTGGAGTTTGGCGGGCGCGAAAAACAATGTTTTTGTTTGGCGACACCTACGACTAGCTGTAGTTGACTGGCCAGGCCGCCGAGCTCCTGAATGAAAAACTCCAACGGATGCTACTTGAGGAGTGCCACAATGGTGGTTCAAGTCAACACTTCGTTGAGGATACGACTCTCAATAATCTTGTTTATTACTATTAGTGGGACAAGATACAAACTGACGTCACAAACTACTACAAGACATGTGACGTATGTCATTGCCATAAGCTAAGACGAACCAAACCCCCAGGATTGTTTCAACCACCACCGATACCCAAAAATCCATGGTCAGACCTCTCCATGGACTTTGTAATGGGTTTGCCCGTCACATTGAGAGGGTTTGATGCGATACTCATGGTGGCCGACAAGCATGGTCACGGCCAAAGGAACATTGTGCCTCTTCCTAAACAAGGTCGTCCGACTACACAGAGTTCCCTTCTCCATTATCAGTCATGGGGATGGAAGATTCACCACCAGATTGTGGCGGGCGCTGATGATTTGCTACGACGATTGGATCCAGTTATCAACCGCCTTCCATTCCTGGACTGATGGTTAGACTGAAACACCAATTGGACACTTGAAAAACTACACCAAACTCTTTGCAAGCCACATTGTACTGGCTGGGCGGTAAAGCTATTGACCACCGACCTCGCAAAGAAGTTTGCGACATAGAGTCGCAGAGATGTTTGCGAGATTTTCCGTAAACCACCTCTAAGGAAATCTTGCAACTAGCAAGATTCCCCTAGAGGTGGTTTATGGCAAGACTCCCTTTAACTCGGACAAGTTTACAGAGCTCGAGTAACATAGAGATAGTTGACATCCAACGGCGATTCTTAAAGAACATCTTGGACGAGAGTCACCAAACAAAGACGCATACGAGTTCGAAGCAACCAGAAGACAAGCATCAGACAGACATCGCGTTCCATGTCGGTTATCACGTCCTACTCAGTAGCGCAGACGATTTTCTATGAGAACAAGACTACACCAACCCAAAACCAATGTTCGGGGCCGTTCGCAATTGAGGAGATGCGGGCACCAGCCGTTGCAAAACTCTGACTTCCAGACAGCATGGCTACCCATGTGTTGTTCCTCATGAGGAGTCTCAAACTCTATTGGGAACCGAGCAAGCACCTCCTTGGCTTATATGTGCATTCGCCACCTCCTCTCGAAGCAAACGAGGGAATAAAGTGCATTCTTCAAGATGTTTTGTACCATCATTGCACAGGAGAATTCACAAAGTATCTGGTCAAATGGGAGGGTTATGAAGCTTCGTATGACAGCTCAGAGCCCTATGCCAACCTCTGAGACAACGATCATCAGATAGCATTACTTTAGCTAGCATCGGTCTTTGTTGCCATATCGTGGCTAAAAGGGAGAGAAGTGTCATGTCGAAGCAAACGATGACTTGCATGAGCCCCCAAATTTGCAAGTAGGCATTTTTGACATAAAATGCATGGGCCATCGCGTCGACTAGTCGAGGATATTTTGGCCACTCAACTACCCCTCGATTGTTCCTCTTTAGAAGGTTCTCACAACTTTGACTCCTTTCTAGAAAGGTCGACAGGAGGAGCGTGAGGTGCATCGATGCTTTGATAATGTTTGGTCAATTTCTCGACGGTGCTAAACTTTAATAACACCACGCCTTAATATTCTTCAATCCTTGATTTCTCAGTGTAGTTTCTCCAATGGAACTCTCACAACGCGGTGTTGCACTCCTCGATTGAATCAAGCACCCAAGACCCCAAGAACGTCGTATTCTTGTTTTCGGTGATTGTATGCATGTATGCGCTCGACAATTCTGAAAATTATCATCGAATCGCACTTACTCCGGATTGGAAAATTTCCCGCTGTCCCAAATCCTTAAATGATCGTCTTCCACGCACCCTATCCCTGTGAACCACCCACATTCAGCTCACCGCAGCAAAATCCTCAAAGGAGGTTATTGTGCCGGAAGAAAAAGGAGAAGATGAGTCATTGCTTGATTACAAGCCTCGCAAGGGAGTGAGGAACGCTTTTCCTCCTTTTTGTTTGTTCCCATGTGGATGCATGTGGCGATCTATAATGATGTAGGATCATTGGGATTAGGGATACAGTCCGCGGTGCTTGGGGATCTTGCTTTTATTTCCAAAACCTGGATGTGGTCGTAGTTGCACCCCTTGTGAATACTTCTGTCGAGTAGCGAAGGCTTGTAAGGTCCGGACCACCACCAGAACAGAAAGTGGAGGCGAACGCCAGTTTGTCCCATTTTCGCAGGTCCGTCATTCACACTCTCGCAAGACCCCGACGCGCTTAACATTGATTCCAGCAATCAAACCACTAGGTTTGCTCGAGAAAGACTTTCTTAATTGCTTGCGAATTGTTTGGGCGGAATTGGTTGCTCGGGGGAAACATCCTGTCTGAGTTGCAGCCGGGTTATATCCATTATTTCCGGCAATACGACTACACTAATTCGGCGACTAATGTTCTATCGTAGCCTGGTTTGCACCGAATATCCCAGAGTTTATGCTCGTTACAAGCAATTATTAGTGGTAGTTTGAGACACTTGGACTCGGCCCTGGTGTGCGTAGTCAGTGAGCTAAAGCACTCCGGCGAAAATCTCGCTCTGTCCTCGCTGCGCTAGTCTGGTGCCTCACGCCAACGCTGCGCGTAAGTAGCGTTCGCCTCGCCGCTCGGTCGGCCCTGCGGCATGTGCTCCCGACAATTTCGGGAAGACGACCCCACCGATGTTCGACAGTGGATGCTGCTCTACCCCGACGATGGCGGCGGGAGGAGCCATGGAGAGCCCAAGCGCTGGTCGCACAGACCAACGTATTGCGAAGCGTTCCCTGGTGGTCTCTCCAGTTCAAGCACAGACCCCACTTGGACGCGTTCCGACTTACGCAGAGCTGAACTTAACTCACACGAGACACACCGACGAGCTCATAACCTGTGGTCTGATTCTCTCGCATCCTATTCGGTCAGCACGATGGCGGCAACTTTGTTGACGCCTGCCGTGGCAACTCGGGTTTGGAAGAATCTTCAAGATCGTTTCGTTAGCAGCTGCAGCAGCAGCCCTCGCGGTCCTTTGGACTCGAATTCTTGTTTTGATTCACCATTTTCTCAATGTTTTTCAATTCGTGGGAGGAGGCCAGGGGCCGCCACCCCTTTCGTGCTGCGTGCCGCGGGCGCGCTGGCGGAGGTGGGAGAGGGGGCTTTTGGGGAGGTGCACAAGGGCACTGATCCAACATCCGGACAGACGACGGCTATGAAGTTTGTGCATCTCACTTCCAACGGGAAGTTCTTTCGCACTTTGACGGAGTTTCAGTCCATGGACCGCCTGAGTGGGTGCCCGAATGTGCTAGCCGTTCATGACATGGAGGTGGAGGTGCGGGTGGAGGACGGGGAGGAGGTGATGGAGGGGTGCATCCTCATGCCATTTTGCGGGGGTGGGGACGTGCGCAAGTATGTCAACTCGAGAATGGAGGAGCTCAAGGATGCGGAGGAGGATAAGAAGGCTCGTGGCAAGAGGGAAAATCCCACCGGCAGGAGCAAGCGGATGCGCAAGAACGCGGGTCTGCCAGAGCTGGAAGCTGCAGCTCTTTTTCTGCAGATGGTGAAAGCTGTGGAGGCCTGCCATGGGAGGGGAATTCTTCATGGAGACATAAAACCAGAGAACTTCCTGCTCACAAGTCGACCACAAAGGGTGACCGGCTCAGAGACGGCTTTTGTGGAGCCAGATTCGGTGAAGCTGGCTGATTTTGGGCTTGCGATTGACATGTCACTGCATGAGGAGGAGAGGAAGAGGTGGCTGGGAGGCACGCAGACGTTCATGGCCCCTGAGGTGGTTCGGACAAAAAATTGATGCGGAGTATGATGAGTCGTCCACCGTTGGGTTGGAAGCAGACATGTGGGCACTGGGGGTGTCGCTGTACTTCATGTTGAGCGGCCGTCTGCCGCACATGGACGTGAAGCGGCCAAACCAGCCGTACGCCGCGGCTTTGGCTGGTGGGAAGTCGGTCCTGGAATTCAAGAGGGAGGAGTGGGCTGGTGTGTCGCGGTCTGCAAAGTCACTTGTGCGCATGCTGCTGAGCATAGACAAGGCCAAGCGGCCGACTGCGGCGCAGGTGCTTGGCCACCCTTGGCTGCATCCTTCAAAGCAGCAGAAGAGCGCTCAGGAGATGAAACCTAAGTGGAGACCGTGATGCTGGTGTTGACAGAGTTGCTGACCATGTTTCTTGCTCAGAAGGGATCAATTGTTGGCATTATTGAATGATTGTATCAAATCTTTTTAAGAAAAGTACCAGTTGCTTGCAGGCTGTCTGATTGTTTCTTGTGAACGCTTCTGGATCAGTCCTAATGCAAGATGTTTTGGATGGTCCGAGATTGATCATGAAACCACTCTTGAACAAGCCGAAACCGCTGCACGGGTTGAACATTATACTGAAAAGGTGAGAAAATGAAAGAACACATCTCAAAGATTTGTTCACATCAGACTTCACACCCTCGAGTAGTGCTTTGGATGCTTGAAGAGCTCAGGGTGCTGCAGAAGGAAAGGCATGATGGAACATGGGTGTGTTTAAGGAGGGGGTTGGCAGAAATCAGGCTCAAGTGCAAGCAACATGTAGGTGTGAAGGGCTTGTCCCTCGCGCTTGCTTAAACGTGAGGGGCGAGCGAGCATGCTACCAACACAATTCACTTGTGGTGCTCGACATTCTTCTGCTGGACGTGACAATTCATGTTGAACTCGCAGCGAAAGGGTAGTGACAAAAAGGCCATGGTTGGAAAGTGTTGACACATGCCAGTGGGACGAAGAGACTGGTGAGTAAGGGGGGGAGTGGGCGGGGGTTTGAGATCTGAAAAACACGCCCTACTCAGAAAATTTTCACTGTGTACAAAATCCTGGAGCAAACACATAGGACACCCTCATTAAAAACTTATGGTAGTGAACAAAATGCTGGAGATAATGCATAGGATGCGCTCAAATTGGTTGAGACATGGCAGATTTACCACTCGTAAGAATGAATCATTGGTTGTTTCAGAGATGAGGAGAAAGGCTTTCTAAGGACATAGGGATGAAGAAGCTACCTAGAAGCTTCCTAGCATTGCTCTTGCTCACGGTGCAACGCTGTCCAGTCAGCGATCGCACTAGCACAGAGGGTGGGTGCAGAAACATCAAGAATTGCGCTAGGCGAGACGCTGAGAGTCTCATAAGCGAAACACCTTCAATGTGCAGAACGAGATGACGACTATCAAGCACACAACACAAATGGCTGAAGCGGCGCACGGCGGGTGACGCATGCGGAATGGGTATGTTTATCCTACAACCGGCCCAAACCCACATTTTTTGTCGTAACTCTGCGCTCAGAAGTCCAAACGATGCACCGTCTGATCCTAGAGATGCAGAATCTCAAGCCGGACGCTATGCTAGGTCATGCATGGGTCCGGTGTCAAGCAGTGGACAGACAAGGCAAAAAATGGAAACAGGGCACATGGCCAATCACCCACAAAATCCTGGAGTCAACAGAAGGTTAAAAAAGGAGGTCCCACCAAGCAACTAGGAGGCCGTAGTAGCTTTCTAGCACTTGTAGATGTGTTGGTCACCACTAGACGGCGCTCCGGTTCCAGCTAGGCCCCCGTCAAGTATCCGCACAAGTGTGGACACGGCCGAGTGGTCACAACACACTGTACAAGACAAACGGTGTGAGGGTGTGTGCTCTATGGAGATTAATCCTTGGTGTGTGGAGAGCACAGTCGCAGCAAAAAGGTAGACTTGGAGATGTCTAGAAACCAAAACTGGAAATGACAGAATTACAGGTTAACTAGACCAAACTGAGTACAAGATATTCATACTTTCCGGCTGGCTAGCAGAGGCCTCGGCCTACTACTTTCCTAGCTTGCCACAACAAGCTACTTGCACCCGTACTCTGTGCTCTACTTGCTCTTGAACTCGGTGCTCTACTTGCACTTAGTGTCTTGTGTAGTTGCTAGGTAGCTTCCTAGGTGTGTTAGATGCGACGGAGTGGGAGAGAGTCACGGGGCACAAGACACGCCATGGATGCTGCCGATACTTGCTTCAGAACACTTGCAAGTTACACGGAGACAAATAACTGAGTGAGGGGACCGAGTGAGGTAAGAGCACACCGGTGAACACGCACTCACACCAAGCATCACGCTCGGTTGAGCTAGTGCCGTCACCCGGGGGTCGAGCCCGACCACTCGGAATATTCCGAGGGCGCCTACTCACCAGTGCTCGGCCAAGACCGGCATGGTAGCACCCTAAGGATTAGCACCCGTGCAATAAGCAGCTCCCCCAAGGCACTCAAGGTACGAGGACATGAGGAAGGGCACCACAGTGAGAATTTACGAGCCCTACCATCCACTGCATCACAGAGTCATAGAAAAACAATCATGCAACAGCCACATGTGGGCCACAGGGCCCTCCCGGGTCCAGCAACAACGCGAAGGTGTCAGGGGCTCCAGTCAGAGCGGGCTCGCCTGATCCTTCCCAGGTAGCGCCACTGTCACTTAATCTGTACATGTGTGTGCAAAGTGTGGGAGGCAAGAGGGCATAGAGTTGTGAGTGGCCAACAAACTTCAACTCTCCCCCATGACCCACAGGCAACAACCCACACAAACAAGAGGACAATAAGAGGGGATCACGAGGGGTGATAGAGATGCACCATAGCCAATCAACCTAGATCATGCGGACAGATGAGACCAAAGGAGTGGACAACACTTTTAAAGACATTACGATTGAGGGCCTTAGTGAGGAAGTCAGCTCTGTGAGAACGTGTGTCCACCCAAGCAACCTGCATGATGCCAGAAGTAATGCACTAACGAACAAAATAACGCTCCACATTGATGTGTTTGGTGCGTGAATGATGTATGCCACTATTTTCAACAATGGCCTTTGTGCTTTGATTGTCGCAGCGTAGAGTGATGCAACGGATGGGTACACGTAGTTGTTGCAGCAAATGACACAGCCAGATAGCCTCACACGTGCCTGCACCAAGAGCAACATACTCAGCCTCAGCTGTGCTGCGCACAACACACCCCTGTTTTCCATTTTTCCAGGAAACTGGAGTGTCGCCGACCAGGAAAATGTATCCTTCTCGACTGCTGGCATCAGAATCATGCGCCCAATCATTGTTTGTGAAGCCATCCATCACGAGTAAGGGCTACGCATGAAAGTACAGTCCAACACAAGGGGTGGAGAGGGCGTAGCGCACTATCTGCAATGCTGCCTCAAGATGACGCTCACGGGGGGGACTGGGAGAACTGTGACAAGAAGTTCACAGCAAACGCAACATCAACGCGCGTGGTCGTGGCGAGGTACATCAAGGAGCCAATGACACCAAGGTAGTCGGTAACATCGGCTGTCTCCCTCAGTTTGGACAGGTCCAGGGACTTCAGCAGGGACTGACTAGTGGGCGCCAGAGGAGTGGACGCCGTGGGGACCGATGTGAGGAGCGGGACGAAGCACTCCCCCAGGCTGCGCACATATGCAACCTGATGGATGTGCAGGGTGCGACGTCTGGAGAGATTATGAGGAGATCGTCCACGTAAACAAGAATGGGGACAAGTGGCTTGGTGGGGGAACTGACCAACAACGCGGGGTCCAAGGCGCTCCTTCTGTACCCCCCGTTTCAAGGGTAGATGTGATCTCTTGGTTCCAAGAACATGGGGACTGTTTCATGCTATAAAGGGCCTTGCGCAAGCGCCATACTGACTAACTGGGGCAAAGTTCTCGTCAAAGTCAACACCGGGAATCTAAGAGAATCCTTTCGTAGTAAGACGAGCCTGGTACCGTTCAACTGAGTTGTCAGGATTCAGCTTGCGACGGTACACCTATTTGGCAACAACTGCCTTGCGACCTGGTGGGATGTCGACAAGTTCGTACACAGCGTGCTCAGACAGTGCCTCAAGTTCTGCCTTCATGGCCTGCTCCCACAACGAGGAGTCGGAGGCCATCTGAGCTGCCTGCACAGTCAAAGGTTCAGGAGGAAGCGGAGAGAGCCAAGCAGTAGCGAAGCAAAAAGCAACAAACCCAGCTACAGATGAGGATAGAGCTGAGTGGAACTCCTACTCGATCAGAGAGTAGCCAAGCGTGATGCTGGGGTGCATTACAGATGCCACTGTAGACAGTGCAGAGGTAGTAAGACCAAGGGCACGGAGACCAGGGTCACCTGAGATAACGGGGTAAGACTGTGAAGGAAGTGCTTGGAGGCGCCTACCAGGAGTGTAGGATGAGACTGGTGGGATGGACGAAACACGCACGGAGGAGGAAGGGGCAGCAGGACGCGGGTGCATAGACTTAGGTGGATAATCAACAGGATGAGATGGCTCTGAGAGAACAGGAGACGGGACGGACGTGGCGCCGGGTGTAGGGGCAGAAGACAAGGCAGCGGGTGAGGGAGCAGAGGGCTCAAGAGTGACAGCGTTAGAAGATTCAGGTGACGGACTGGGAGGAGGTGAGTCAAAAGGAGCGGTGGACGTTGAGGGAGAGGAAGAAAGTGAGGGAAACGAGGGCAAGGGGAGACTATGCTCTGCCTACGAGGAGACAGAGGGTGTCGAGGGATGCCCAGAGGAAAGAACAGGAGGCCCAGAGGGCAGTGGACCACCCCCACCCTTAGAGGGCGGAGAGAGGGACCCACCAAAGTGGGAAGAGTCATGCTCAAACAAGTGTTCAAAGAAAAGAGCATCACGAAACTCAACGACACGGCACCAGGAGGGGTCCGAGAAGTGCCACGCTTTGGAGAGTGGAGAGACGTCCAGAAAGACACAGAGGCGACCACAAGGAGACAACTTACCTTCGCATTGGTCTATAGGGACCCACACGGATGCAAGACACCCCAGACGCGGGCAAGACGGAGGTCGGCACGCCAACCAGTCCAGCGTTCAAAGGGAGTGACAGAGTGGGGAAGAGGGCCATGAGGGACACTGTTCGAGACCCAGGTCATGTAGGACATGGCCCAAAAGGCAAAGAGAGGGGATTTTCCGGAGGCAGAGAGGAGGGAGAGAACACCATCAGCGAGGGTGCGGTTCCAGTGTTCTGAGGCACCATTCTGTTGTGGGGTGTAAGGGACAGAGGATTCAAGACGGACACCACATGACTGTAGGAAGCGAGAGGTGGGACCAAGGAACTCACCACCATGGTCGCTGTGGAACACACGCAAGGGTCAGAGATAGGCACGCTCCGCCTATGAGAGCCAGGACTGAAGAACATCAGTGACATCACTTTTGTGGCGAAGGGGAAAGATCCTACGGTAGCGAGAGAAGCCATTAGTCAAGCACTGGACGTAATGGTCCAGGCCTCCAAGGAAGTCATGGGGCAATGGACCGATGACGTCAGCGTGGACAAGATCAAGAGGGTGCGAGGTAGTGGACTCGGAGGTGGAGAAAGGGGAACACTGCATTTTTCCACTGGCAAAGTCCAGACTGGTTGACGTGCAGGGTGGAGCAAACGTGACCGGGTCAAGGCCATGGGCAGGCCGAAGGCGAAGAAGGAGTTGGATGGCGGCAGTGTGGATGTGGCAGAGGCAACGATGCATGAGATGTGCATGCTCACGGGACAAGGACGGAGGGACATGAACAAGAGAAGAAGCAACAGACGACGAGGGCAATGCAAGCGGGATACGGAACAGGCGATCACAGTGCACACCGTGAAGAACAACACGGCCAGAAGAGCGGAGAGAGATAGAGACAGGGCCACGGCAAGATGAGAAGTCCATGCCTTGGTCGTCAAGGGTGGTCACGGAGAGAAGACTGACCTCTAGGCCAAGCACGTACAACACGTAAGGAAGGTAGACAGTGCCACCAAGACCAACAAAGTGGACGACACCAACACCTTGAACAGGGAGAAGCTGACATGAGCCAGTGCGCACGGAAGGAACGGAATGAACGGGTCTAAGGGACACAAAGGAGGAGCGACAGGAGGTCATGTGATGAGTGGATCTAGAGGCCAGGCGAGGCACGAGTGGACGGAAGGACAAGACAGACAGCAACAATGCCACGGGCAGAGAGGGAGGACGGACAACCAAGACGATTGGGGAACGTATGAGACTACCAATCCTCAATCCAGGCACGATCATCAGGCCAGTCTCCCTGGACACTTCCAGAGGAGGCACCAGACAGACACACGGGACTGGCCACTCACACTCTCACCTCTCTGAGAGTGAAGGTAAAGCAGCTCCGCCAATCGACGCTCAAGGGTACGCTCCTCGGCACGACGATCAGAGGAGCGCTCTGAGGAGTGGTCGAATGAGCGGTCGGAGAAGTGCCCATGGTCACGAGCCCAGTGGGGCATGGAGTAGTGAGGGGGTAGGGGGCCATAGTACGGAGGTCCAGATGGAGGAGTAATCCATCACCAAGGGCTAGGAGCAGAAGGTGTCAATTGGGAGGAGCAAGAGTGGTGGAGAGTGCTGAGTCAGTGGAAGAGGATGAGGAAGACGCGTCTGTGACGGCGGCAGCTGCGGAGGAGGAGGTGACACCTGTGCGGGTCCAATGAGCGCGCATGAAGGAGACCAGGCGCGCATCATCACAGGGGGTAGGACATTTTGGCGCACAGTGGCCAGAAGCGCCACAGTTCCAGAAGGTGACCTCAGCAGCAGTGGGGACGGAGTTCTTGCCACCGCGACCACCCCCACGTCCTTTGTCCCCACGGCCCCCACCACAGTCGGAACCACCACCCTCTCCCTGGGAAGCACCCTGAGTAGAGTGCACTTCAGCCTGGGAAGAGGAGGAGGTGGAAGATGCTGCGGTAGAGGAGGAAGAAGAGGAAGTAGTGACAACGGCAAGCGTAGCGCGATGCATATGTTTGTTCCGCAAAGCGTTCCACCAGTCGGTGAGACGCGAGGCAGTGAAATCAAAGAGGGGGCCGATCTCGGGTGGGGAATTAGTACAAACAGGTGCAGAGGCAAGTCACTCAAATTCTGCCTGAGAGACGTGAAGATACAATTTAGACATCTGAGGAATGAGGCCAGCAACGATGGACAGGCAAGTTGAGAGAATCCGGGGGCGGCCCTGCCAAGGTCTCACAGCAAGCGCTTACTGCGTGCCCAATACTCATCCGCTGTCTTGTCTGTTTGCATCTGCAGGGTGTTGAAGTGGATGGTGAGGGCACTCTGGGCAGTGTGTTCAGTCACTGTTTTGTGGCGGCGGATAAGAGCATAGGTATCGATGGGATCAACAGGAGTGCCTCGGGAAGCGTCTGAATTGTACATAGTGATATCATCAAGAAGATTCTCAGGTCCTGCGTTGATGAGGGCCTACACAGCGCGAGCAGCCTTCACAGGGTGCGGTACAAACGACGGCTTGGTAGGGGAGTAATACTCCCACAATAGCTCACCCTGGGCCCATCCGCTGTAACGTGTCTCCCAGGATGTGAAGGTGAGTTTAGAAGTGAACTGTGGTGGTGGTGTCTTGAAGTCTTTTTGCCGAGCTGGGAGTAGAGCACGTGCAAATGCTGTTGCTAAGAAAGAAGGGGAAGAGGAGTTGGCAACACCGCCACTAAGAGGAACATACGAATATGCCGAGCCGGACTCTGTAGTAGGAAGGACTGCAGCTAAGCCTGGAATGACGCGAAGACGCTCAATGACTAGTGTGGCCACTGTGGCTGCTAGCTCGTGCTGTGCTTCCCGTCCCTGATGGAGCTCATCCTCAGCTTTGTGACACTCTGCTTGCACCTCACTAAGAGGGGCTTGGAGAGCCTTTATAGTTTCCTCTTGTCCAGGCATGATGAGAGAATGGAGTGCATGAGAATGCAATGTGCCACCGTGAGATGCAATACAGTTCTCACCGAGCTAGTGGCACAGAAGAAGAGTGAAGAGCGGCGGGACAACAGCTGCGGCTGATGAGAACAGGACCGCCACCCATCCCACAACTACCAAGGTGAGACACAGGAACCCCATAGCAATGGCCCCGGCCACTACAATTGAAGCTGATGCCACTAGAACGCCGGTGGTGATGTGTGGTGTAACGTTGCCAGGAGCACTAGTAGGCGTCAGCACTACTGCGGTGGTAGATGCCCGAATAGATCCAAGAGTACTGAAGGTGGCTTCAGTTGCAGTGGAGGCTGCTTTGGTAATGGATGCTACTGCCGTTGTGATGTGGGTGGCAATGTTTGTGGCGGCAGCTGCAAGCTGAGTGAGAGAAGCTGTAGTGTGTGTGTATGCATCATCTGCACGGCCAACGGCCGTTTGTGTAGGTGCATGGCAGGCCCCGACTGTAGCTGCGAAGGTAGCCGCAGCATCCGCAGCCGCGTCAAGGACAGCGCCTGCCAGTCCAATGGAGTCTGTGTGGATGGGAAGAACGGGGATCACACTAGGCACCTCGGGTGCCGTGGATGTCTCAGTTGATCCTACTGCTGAAGGAGGAGGAGTAGTTTTAGGTTCGGTGGATTGTGAGCTGCGTCAAGGGGATTGCATCCTTGGTGACAGTGGTGGTGACGGCGGGAGATTGTTTGGGGTGTAGACCTGGCGATCTATCTCCTCCTGTTAGCGCTTGGTTGCAGCGTCAACGTCCTCTTGCCGATACGAATGGTCCAGCATGCGCACCCACAGAGTGGTGTCATCGTCGTCAGCCAACGTGAATGAAGAATAGGGTTGCTGGTGCAGCCAAGAGAGGTGCACTGAGTGCACTACATGTCAAGCCAAAGCTCGGCTGTGTGAGCGTAGTGTGATGCAAGGGAGCAGGACTCCGTGAGATACAAGGAGAAAATGCTGTTGTGAGGGGTACGTAGAAAGGTACAAGGTAAAGTGTGTGAGAGGTTGCAATGCACGGTGAGGTCTGTAAAACAAACACACTGTGCCTCTGCCTTATAAGAAGGGTAGTGCTGAGGAAGCGTGAGAGAAGAAGCTGCCGTTACGGCTACCGTGGAGATGCAACTGTCAAAGGTCAACTGTCAAAGGAGAGACCCTCGGAATATTCCGAGGGCGCCTACTCACAAGTGCTCGGCCAAGACCGGCATGGTGGCGCCCTAAGGATCAGCACCCGGGCAATAGGCAGCTCCCCCAAGGCACTCAAGGCACGAGAACATGAGGAAGGGCATGGCAGTGAGAATGTACAATCCCTACCATCGACTGCATCATAGAGTCATAGAAAAACAATCATGTAACAGCCACATGTGGGCCACAGGGCCCTCCCGGGTCCAGCAGCAACGTGAAGGTGTTAGGGGCTCCAGCCAGAGCGGGCTCGCCTGATCCTTCCCAGGTAGGACCATTGTCACTTAATCTGTACATGTGTGTGCAAAGTGAGGGAGGCAAGAGGGCATAGAGTTGTGAGTGGCCAACAAACTTCAACACCTTGTGTGAGTAGTCCCCGGCTGTCGATCGTCGAGATCGACGGTCAGCCTTGTCTCTTGACGAGCCGTTGCGTTAGCTCGACTCCTCCCGACGGTGGGTGCGGTCGCCTTGATGCGCATGCCACCGTGGAACTGTGATCGTCCCACGGTCAAGTTAAATGGAACTGCTGCCGCTGTTGACCGCATGCGCTATCGGGGCCGTCCGCCAAAACAGTCCCTCTGCGGGTGGTGTCACCATCACACCACTCGCCGAGAGGGTGACATACAACCACGTGATACGTGTTCAGAATGTACCCACAAGGTTGCGTGCGAAGCCCCTCCCCCAGCGTCGGCGTGGTCCTCACGTCGTCGCTCGCTCGCTTGCTCCTCCTCCTAGCTTCGCACAGCCGTGGTCGAGCAGAGGCGAAATTGACCAGGAGCCATATTTCGGAAAAAAAGAAAATGGCCTAGATGCCCCTGAAACTCGGTCGAGATCCCGAGTATTCCCAAAAAATAAGGCACCTCATTACATTCACCCCCCCTCCTCCACCGTCGGAGGTGCGACGTCCTAGCGCGGGTGAGATACTCCTGGAGAACACTGTTGGTACCCCCAACATGGAAGTTGGGCTCTAGCTCCCAAGAGTTGTGCTCCGCCGGGTATCCCTTCCATTGCACCAGAAACTCACATCAACGTCCCCTCTGGCGGTCTGCTAGAATCTTCTCCACCTCGAACTCTTCACTTCCTTCAACCTGGACAGTAGGAGGTGGAGCTATCCCACAACCCTGGTAGAAGGTATTAGGTCGCGATAGGCACGAAGCAGGGAGATGTGGAACTCCGGATGGATGTTGTAGTGAGGTGGCAGCTCTAGCTTGTAGGAGATGGCCGACCGCTTCTCCATAATGTAGAACGGACCCACCCATCGCGGTTTCAGCTTGGGACTCCCCACTGCCATCAGCTGGAGGTTAGCAGAGTTCAACATCACCTAATCTCCCTCTTGGAACTCCTCTGTTCATCGATGATTATCAGCCTGCTGCTTCTTCTGCTTCTACTGATTGTGTGCCTTCAATAGCCGTTGCCGCACCACGTCCCAAGTGGTTGTAAATCCATCAGCAATTTGTTGCACAGCCAGAAGAGATGTTGTTGTAGCAAGGGCGGTTGGGCTCAGTGGCTGGTGGCCATAGACCACCTCAAACGGTGACTTCATTGTTGATGCTCACACCGCTGAGTTGTAGGCGAGCTACGCCACTCCAAGCTGCACCTCCCAGCCCTCTTCATCTGGTGGAACCATGCTTTACAACAGCTACTCCAATGTCTGGTTTGTGTGCTGAATTTTCTCATCACTCGGTGACTGGTATGATGTGGTCAGTTGCACCCGCGTACCTAGCTTCTCTATGAGATCTCTCTAGAACCGCGAAGTGAAGCGTGGATCACGATCTGAGTCCACCAATTGTGGCACTCCATGCAGCTTGATGACATGACTGAGGAGGAGTTGAGCTGTCCCGACAGTTGTGATGCTTTCAGGACATGCTATGAAATGTGTCATCTTGGAGCATCGGTCCACCACCACCAACAGTGTGTTGTTTTCCTGCTGCGTCACAGGCGAACCATTGATGAAGTCGAGCGAGATGTCTGTTCATGGCCTCTGAAGTCCAGGCAATGGTTTTAGCTCCCCTGGTGGCTTGGTCTTGCGCGCCTTGATGCGTTGGCACACATCACAACTGCTCACAATCCTCTTGAAGTCAGTTTCCATTGACGACCACCAGTATTTGAGCATTTTGTTGAAGCCGAATTGGCCCGAGTAGTGGGTGTCATGTACCTCCTCCAGCAACAACTGCTTCAATGGCGCATAGCCCGGCACGAAAATCCTTTGCTCTTGCCCCCTTTGCCAGTACACTCCATCTTGCATGGCGTCTTTCAGCGAAACACCCGTGAACTCACCGTCCACGCCATAGCCGTGCTTAAAGAGGCCATGCATGTTTAGAGATCCCTTCAGAAATGAGATGGCATTGAGGCTCAAGTTCAGCCTCCTTGATAGAGGGTCTGCCGGATTCACCTTCCCAGGTTCGTACTGGATCTCGTAGTCAAAAACTCCTTCCAAGAACTCCATCCAGCGAGTTTGCTGGCGACTGAGATTCGGCCGTTTCTTCAGGCACTTCAAGGCATGATGATCCGTGAAGACCACATAGTGCTGCGACTCAAGGTAGCACCTCCAGTGCTTGAACGCATGGATCACCGCCAATATCTCCTTCTCATGGATTGCGTAGTGCAGCTTTGCACCTTGCAACTTTAGCCATGCGAACGTAATCGACTACGGTCCCTTTCCATGTTCTTGCATCAGCATTGCCCCAATGGCATAGTCGCTTGCATCCATTACCATGACGGACTCCTAGGATGAATTGGGATGCACCAAGACCGGAGCGTCATACATTTTAGCCTTCAGCTACTCAAAGCCCTTGTGCTCCTGATCGTCCCATGTCCATAGGTGATCCTTTCTCAGCAGCTTAGTCAGTAGCGCACCCTTCTCTACGCACCCCCAGATGAATTTCCGGTAGTAATTGAATAACCTCAAGAAGACCTGAATGTCATACACACACTTTGGTGTCGGCCATTTCTTTACTACTTCCACCTTCTTTGGGTCCATGCGGAGACCCTTGCCGCTCACAATGTGCCCAAGGAATTCCACCTCCCTCTTCTCAAACTAACACTTGGAGAGCTTCGCAAACAGCTTCTCTTTTCGAAGAATGTCCAGCACCTGCCAAAGATATCACCGATGCTCTTCCAAAGCCCGAGAGCAGATAAGGATGTCATCGAGGAACACCACCACAAACTGGTCTAGATGAGGGTGGAAGATGCTGTTCATGAGGCTCATGAAAGTTGTAGGAGCGTTGGTCAACCCAAACGGCATCACGAGGGACTCAAAATGGACGTACCGTATCCGAAATGATGTCTTTTTCACATCCTGCTCCGCAATCCGGATCTGATGGCACCCCGAGCGCAAGTCAATGTTGCTGAAGTACTGCGCTCCCCTCAGCTGGTCAAACAACTCCTCAACCCTTGGCAGCGGATACCGGTTCTTGATCATTACGTTGTTCAGTGCGCGATAGTCAGTGTACATATGCAGATCCCCTGTCTTTTTCTTCACAAAGAGGACCGGTGCAGCATAGGGAAACACCGACGGTCTGATGAACCCTTGTTCCATTAGATCCTCCAACTGCTTCTTGAGATTACTTAGTTCATTATGGCTCATGCGATAAGCAGCCCGCACTGTTGGAGTTGCTCCAGGAACCAGCTCAATCATGTGGTCGATATCCGGCTTTGGTGGTAAAACCTTTGGCAGCTCAGCACAAAACACGTCACTATAGCTGTCCAACACTCCCTTGACACTTTCAGACTGCTCCTTTATTGGTGCTTTCTGCTCCTCTCATTCTTGTTGCCGTGCCTCTACTGTAAACACTTCCACCTCTTTAGCTGCTTCCTTTCACCGCACCCACACTAGGTACACTTGGTCCCCCTTGCGTTGACAGCGCTTAAGCTGCACGTAACTCAACTACGGCACTTTGCCGGCCTTGGAGTCCTTCTCCTCTGCCCACAATGGCATAACGATTCGCTCTCCGCATTTCTTCACATTCACCTGGCTGTCCATCCAATCCACAGCAGGATTCCACCGGTGCAGCCAGTCACACCCCAAAATGGCGTCGTAGGCGTCCATCGGGTATGTGCAAAAGATCACTTCTCACGTCAGCTTGCTAGGATGGATGCTCAGAGGCTTCAGAGACAGTCCGCACTCTAGATCCCCTTGCACCAACTTGGCCGTAGTTGGCTTCCCACGTAAGCGTGCAAGCCCCAACCTCTTTGCAATCTCGTTGCTGAAGAATGATTGCGACGCTCCACAATCCAGCAATGCTTCTATCTGCCGGTGAGTCTGGCGCCCCTCGTTGTTTGCAGAACCAGCCAATAAAACTTTGGCTTTTAGGAGGATTCTCGGAATGCTCCTGCTTCGTTCGCTTCGTAGCAATACACTCGGCAGCTCCCTAGTTGTCAACGGATTTTCAGGGCTGGTGTTCACTGATGCGGATGAAGCTTTCCCAGCAGTTTGCCGTCCGCCACTCAGTGCTGGTTGCGGTTTCCCTACTGCTTCTTCTTATAGTTCTTCTTATGGTGCCAAGGCTTCCTGCAGAACCAACAGTTCCCACCACGCGGCTTGCTCTGCTGCTGGCTTCCCTGTACTACGTCAATCTCCATAGGGTCAGCTCATTGGTGCTGTGCTTGACACGGGAAATTCTCTTACTTCTCACGGAAACCCCCTCAATGCTAGCGTAGCGCGTCAACGCGCTCAAATGTGGCCACCATCGCCTCGAACTCTGTGATGCCACTCAGTGCAAGCGTGTGCTGAATCTCTGCCTTCAAACCATCGTGGATTTTGTCGGCCATCACTGGCTCGCTCATGTTGTCAATCTCCGAGCACAACGCTAAGAAATGGAATGTGTTCTTATGCACCAAGCCGACCTGGTTCAGCTGCTTCAACTTATTGCGTGCGACCATAGAGGTGTTCACGAGATCGAACCGATCTTTGATGGGTTGCTCAAACTGCTTCCATGTCGCCGGTATGCGCACTTTAGCTTGTCTTGCGCCTTGTTGCCACAACACGGCATGTTGCAGAGCTGCGTTCCCATGTCCACCTCGCGTGGCCAGCATACTCAGCTGCCTCCACCACTCCAATGCTGCTCTGCATAGCAGTGTCACCGCGAATGACACATGCAAAGCATTGTCCTCTGGAGGGTGACCTAAAGCCCCATAGTAGCTCTTCATCGTGAACAACCAGGTCTATATGCTCACACCCTTGACTGAGGGATTGAACGGTTCCGGAGCCTTTGGCTTTGGTCTTGGCGGACTCCTTGACCGGGCCGCCTGAACCTGTCTAGCGTCATTGCCGTCCCGCAGGTCAGCCATCTGCCAATTAAGTCACTCATTCTCTAGCTTGAGGGCTCCCAGCTGTTCTACAATCTCCTATAGGGCCTGCTCCATGGCTCTTGATGAACCTTAGCCATTGGAGATCCTTAGAAATTAATTGGCAGCAACAAATTTTTTTTTTAGCAATTCGGTAGTCCAGGATGAAAAATCTGAGGTCCTCGAAGTCCGTGGGAATCACCCGTCGCTTCTTGTGCGCGCACGATAGGTTTTTTGGACGCTGTGGAAACATAGAAAACATTTCCAGAGGTTTTGTCGTGCGTTGGCTTCGAGGTCTGTTCCAGCAATCTCCCTCTCCTTCAGCCTCGGCGTTGTCCGGCGTTGTCCGTGCCTTTGCTCCTTGAATTTCTTCCAGCTTCCGCAGCGCTTCCGTCTAACGCGTGGCTTGGGCTCTGATACCATATGTGAGAGTGTGTGCTCTCTGGAGATTAATCCTTGGTGTGTGAAGAGCAAAGTCGCTGCAGAGAAGATAGACTTGAAGATGTCTGGAAACCAGAACTGGACATGACAAAATTACAGGTCAATTCGACTGAACTGAGTACAGGGTGTTTATACTGTCCGGTCGGCTAGCCCAGGCCTCGGTCTACTGCTTTCCTAGCTTGCTACAACAAGCTACTTGCACCTGTACTCGGTGTCCTACTTGTTCCTGAACTCGGTGCTCTACTTGCACCTAGTGCCTTGTGCGAGAAGTCTCCGGCCGTCGATCGTCGAGATCGACGGTCAGTCTTGTCTCTCGATGAGCCCCCGCGTTAGCTCGACACCTCCCGACGGTGGGTGCGGTGGCCTTGATGCGCACGCCATCGTGAAACTGTGATCGTCCCACGGTCGCAGTCAACGAAACTGCTGCTACCGTTGACCGCGCGCGCTCTCGGGGCCGTCCGCCAAAACAGCCTCTCGGCGGGTGGCGTCACCATCACGCCACTCATCAAGAGGGTGACACGCAACTGCGTGTTGCGTGTTCGGAACGCACCCGCAAGGTTGCGTTCAAAGCTCCCAACCCCCCCCCCCCCCCCCCCCCCCCAACAACTGCGTGATGCTCACATTGTCGCTCGCTTGCTGGCTCCTCCTCCTCGCTCCGCACAGCTGCGGTCGAGTAGAGGCGAGGTCAACCGCAAGCCAAATTTCCGAGGAACGGAAAATGGCCGTGATGCCCCTGAAACTCGGTCGAGGCCCCGAGTATGCCAGAAAAAGAAGGCACCTAATTACAGACGGGGAAAACTCACATAACATTCCCCCATGACCCAATGGTACGCATGTCTATACGCGTGCACAAGTGACACAAGTGCGGAACAAGATGGCCAACGAGAAGCATGTACACACCCCACAGTCAGCCACAAGAAGGTAAGGGACGCAGCCCGACGGAATGAATAGCCACCATGAACTTCACACGTGCCAGCGCCTTGGTTAGAAAGTATGCCCGCTGCATGTTTGTACCAACCCAGACGATGGTAATCACCAGCCACTCTCCAGGGCACGCACAAAGTGATGCTCAACAGCAATGACGAGTGCATTTTGGTCGTCACACCGTATAATAATGGCATGCATAGACTGACCCAACTTATGAAACAGATGTTGTAGCCACATAGCCTCAACAACCCCTGTCCCCAACGCGACATAACGAGCCTCGGATGAGCTCTGTGCAATGCATCCTTGTTTGCTACTGCGCCAAGACACAGTAGTGCCATCTAGTAGGAACACGTAACCGGTCTGACTACGCCCATTAGGGCTCCAGGCCCAGTCATTGTCTATGCATCCGTGGACAACCACCGAGCATTGCTAGCAAAATCAAAGCCTAAAGTACGATGTGAAGACCACGTACCATAGCACTCGCACAGCACTATGCAGGACTTGTGCACAAGGGAATTCAGTGAACCGTGTGATCAGGTTGACGATAAAGGCGACGACTGGATGGGTGGTCATGGCCAGGTACGTTTGTGAGAAAATGATGCCCAGGTACAGGGTCATGTCCATCGGCTCCTCCATTTGGGCTGGGTCCTCCACCTTCACGGCATCCTGCTTGTCACGGGTGATACATGTGCAGACGGTAGGAACTTTGCCGAGATGGTACACAAATTGTTCCCCCACTCCGCTGGCGTAATGTGCCTGATGAAGTTAAAGTATCTGCCTCCAGCAATCATGCACGATCTCCATGTCGAGAAACACAGCTGCAAAACTGAGGTCCTTCATCCAGTAGGTGGTTTGACGGACTGTCTTGGCCTCCTTCACAGCCTCAACTGAGGGAGACACAATAAGGTCATTGACATGGACCAGGATGGCAGGGAAATTCTCTATTGCCTGCCAAATGACTAGGGACACACAGCCTGCGTGTGTGAGAGTGCCACTGATGTGCTAGTTCCAGCACCGAGGAGACTACTTCAGTGCATACAAGGCCTTGCGTAGGCGTCAAACCTTATCACTGACCTCAAAGCCAGGTGGCTAGATCATGTAGATCTCCTCCTTGAGTGAACTGTGGAGGAAGGTGTTGTTCACGTCCATCTAGTGAAGTTCCCGAATTTTGGGTAGCAACATCGGACAGAGCACAAGCGGTGGTCATGCGGCCAACTGAGGCAAAGGTGTGTATAAAATCTAAAACCCTCATCCTAGGAAAATCCCTTGGCCGTCAAGCGGGCCTTGTAGCAATCTAGTGAGAGGTCCGTCTTCACCTTCTTGCGATAGACCCACTTGGCTTTGACTTCTTTCCCCCGTGGAGGGTGGTCGACAAGCTCATAGACACCATGCTCTTGGATGGCCCTGAGCTCATCCTCGCACGCAGCACACCACTATGTTGCATTGTAATTAGAGAGAGCCTCTTTGAATGTCCCACAATCAGCCAACATCAAGGAGAGCTCTAAGTGGCAAGAGCGTAGCCACATGAAGGTGGCGCAACTGGACAAGGCCGGATGCCGCATCCCAAGTAACTAGGAACTCACAAGAGATCAGCTCATGACCAATGGGACATGTTATGTGTACCTCGGTGTCATCTGCCTTAACACTTAGGCCAAGGGCCTTCATACCAGGGTCGCCACTCCAGACACTCCGAGTGGGACGGCTGGGAGCAACGATAGCCCCAAGATTCACTCTTGAGGCCAGTGGATGCAGTCGACTACAGGGCTCACGCTAGAAAGCTCAGGCTGAGCTGCCTATTGAGGCCACATTCGTGTACCCAAAGGCTAGGCGAGGGTCATGAGCACCGGGGGCAACAGGATCAGGGTTGGGCTCAAGTGTACTGGGTGGCACGAAGTTAGATGTATTGCGCGATATAGCGTCAAGTACACTGGGAGGCATAGGGAAAGATGCATTGGGAGGCACGGGGTCAGGATCACCGACAGACAGAGGGATAGGCGTAGGTGCATTGGTGGGAGTAGAGGCACTCGGCAGCACAGGGTCAGGATCACCGATAGACACAGGGACATGCACAGGCGCACTGGTGGGAGCAGGGGTACTGGGCGGCACAAGGTCAAGATCACGAGTAGACATAGGGACAGGCGTAGGCGCACTGGTGGAATCAGGGGCACTAAACGGCACAAGGTCGGGAACACCGGTAGGCACATGGACGGGTGCGAGCCCCCTGGTGGGAGCAAGGGCATTGGGGGGCACAGGGTCAGGGTCACCGATAGGCATAGGGACAAGCGCAAGCGCACTTGGGGGAGCAGGAGCGGGCTGGGTCACGTGACCAACAGCCAGAATGGCTGGGTTGTCCCAGCCTGTGACCAAGTCGCAGGTGTGGGAGCCTGGTTGGACCCGTCGGCAGCTACGGGGCGAGAACTCTCCCCCATCCGCCGGGACCCCACACAGGTCGGGACGTAGGCAGTAGCAAGCAAAAGATAATGGAGAGGCCGTGGTAACTCAGTGCCTCAAAGAAGAGGGCATCGCGATGCACGACGATGCGATGGCGCATGAGATCCCATAAGTGCGAGGCATTCGATTGTGGGGACACACCAAGGAAGGTGCACATGACCTTGGAGCCCTGCTGGTCCTCAGTATACGAGACACAGGCGAGAGAACCTCACAAGTGAGTCAAGCGGAGGTTAGCCCGATGGCCAGACCAGAGCGCATACTCTGTGACATGGTTCGACAGAGGACCGTGCGCAAGGCGGTCCTAGAACCACATCATGTAGGCAAAGCCCTCAAAGGAAGGGACTCGGGAAGAGAGCACGCAGACCGCATGGCACGAACTGCGTCCTCCATGGTTTGGCTCTAGCGCTCAGTCATGCCGTGGTGCTGGGGAGTAGCAGGAGCAGAGACCTGATGAAAGACTCCGTGCTGAGTGAAGAAGTCGTCCATCTCACCAAAAAACTCTCTATTACGATCCAAGCGGAACTTGTGGAGGGTTTTGCGGGACTAACGCTCAGTCATGACAAGCCACAGGCGGACAGCGAGAGTGACATACTCTTATGGCTGAGGCAATAGATCCACCGCATCTGGGTGAAGTTATCGGTGAGGGTGAGCACATAGCGTCTCTAGCTATGGAGAAACTTGACGGGAAGTGGGGTGAGCAGGTCTGAGTGCACTAGCTCCAGCGAACATAGTGTCCCAGGAGGCGGATTCAAGGTTTGTACAATGATGCATCTTACCCTGGGCGCAAAAGAAGCTGTCGGTCTTGGGCGGCTTCTTGAGAGAAGCCCTATCAAGACAGAGGACAGGCTGTGTCCAAATGAGCTTTGACACCTTGTCTGAATCCACGTGACAGAGGCAGAAATTTAACAAGTGATGTTGCTTGGGTGAGAGCACGCCACTCATGAACACACGTGTAGAATGGGACGAGGAAGGAAAGACAGAGCAAAGGCAGCAAGGAACGCGATACAATTTATCAATAACAGCTGCATGGAGGACATTAGCACGGGTATCACAGGAGGAGACAGTGATAGATTTAGCAGAGTGCTCAACAGAGAGGTCCATCTGAATGCAGGCAAAAATAGACAGTATGCTGAGCTCTAAAGCAGAGACGTGGAGCACGTAAAAAATGTACAGGGGGCCAGACGGATAATGAAAGCGGATGACCCCAATGCCCTGGAATGGCGAGGACTGATCAGCCCCATGTGAATAGATCAAACAGACCCAATGAGAACGAGTACAAAAAAGTAAGCGCAACCACAGGTCATGTGGTGAGTAGCACCAGAGTCAACGATCCAGGTGCCACACACCTCATGACCTTTTGTGGACACTGAGCAATGAGCCACAGAACACTCCGCATCTGCCAGTAGCTCAGCAGGGACGGTGAAAACATGACACACAACACAGACCTAAGACGCGTCCAACCACTCTGTGCAGTCAGGCCCCAAATTATCACAAGTAGGTAACGCTGCTCCACAAGCATCAGCATGGGCGACAAATACAACTAGAGAAGCAGACTGCAGACCACACAATTGTGTCAACACACTTGCATGTGAAGCACCAGAAGGTGGCAAAGCTCCGAGATGATGCGGTTGCGTAGGTCTGCGGCATCAGCGTTGCCGGAAGCATGTGGAATATTAGCTACCGTCATGGTCGAGCGACCGGAGTGGGCAGCCATCTTCTGGGCATGGGCAGTCTGAAGACCCCAGTTGATCCGCATCCAATCAAGGGGCTGGACGCACTCCATGTAGCAATACTCGCATCCGTGTTTTTAGTAGTGGACAGAGCATCCACTGCCACTATCAAAAATTTTCTGATGCTCCTCCTACTACTGCTACTGCCCCTTGCCACGGCTCTGTTTTCCCTTCTTCACCGACGCAGCCGCAGCTACACCGTGGGAGGAGGGTGACGGAGTGGAGGGTGCCAATGAGGACATGGAGGTGGAGGTGCTAAGCGTGAGAGGAGTGGTCAGCAAGGCAATCGTCGCGGTAACCAACGGACTTGCCCGATGAGCCTGGGCAGCCTCCCTCGTAGTCATCCGTTACAGTTAGTACTAATGAGCCCAAGGGAGCAGCTCCAAAGAATCAGAGAGCTCAGTGAGAAGTTACTAGTAAAAGTAGGAGAATATTTTGATGAACTCCATGTGGACCCCAACCATGATGGTGTACATGACCCAGAACTGGGAGCCGCCAATGGTGCCGAGATGAGTGTAGATCCACATGGCCCGTAGCAAGTAAGCTGTGCACAACTCAGAGGAACCCTGTCAAAGGGAGCTAAACTCACGAAGGCAGGCTGCCATCATCACATGAGTCTCAGCGACAAGGAGAATCAGGAAGAACTCCCAGCCACAGCAGAGATCGGCTCGAGTGCTTGTGCCAGGAGTTCCTAGGAACGGACGGAAGTCATTCACTATGTCCGACGGCACGGCGTAGAGCAAGCCTCGCATGGCTCTCACTGCAAACTGTGCCTAACTGGAGTCGACCATCTAAAACTAGCTCAGGTAGTAAGGCTATACGATCTCCGCATGAGCCAACACCTGGAAGAGGATCTCCCAAGCCTCAAACCCAACATTGCTATTATTGCGAGGTGGTGGGGCCTCAAAGTCCTTCGTTCGTCACTCCGTGGAGAGATTGACCTCAGGAGCCTGCTCAAGGGCGTGGGGAATGGGATGTCCACCGGTGTACGCGTCGGGAGGTTAGAGCGTTGGACCGGGGTCCTGGGTGGGAGTGGTTCTCCAACCCAACTGAAGACGGCTCATCCCCTCAACGACCTCGCGCAGTGGGGGGCCAGCAGACCGTCGACAAGGCAATGCAGTGCCTCGTGGATGTGGTTGTCGTCCTTCACTGTCGTCACTCCTGCTATTGTCTCTGGATTGTACCTGCAGCCGGATGGTGGCTGCATGCCTTGATGCTTTACGCCGTGTGGTTGCTACTGTGACAACGACTATACCTCTGGCTATTGGATTCCCTACTACTACTACGGGTCCCTGTCTGCAGGTGAAGAAGACTGCTCTTGTCCTTGCAACATGGTGAAAATCTCCTGGAGGATAGTCGCTTGAACTACCTGCTGTTACCGGATATCCTCCTGCGCCTGGAACAGTGTCTCGATGGCTGAAGAGAGAGGACATGAGGTCTCAGGTATGGAGCCTGAGTCAGAGGAGTCAGCCGGTTCCTTTCCCATGTCTTGACGCAACGCCATGTGGACTGCTGGTCAGGGCGGAATGAAAGTGGTCGGATCAGTGATCCAAGTGCGTTTCTTGAGGATTTGAAATGTTAGCAAAACTTGATGTCTCAGCCGAAAGTTTGATTGTGTGTTGGTGATGATGCCATCACCCACAATGATGACATCAGCATCAAGGTTGTCCAAATGCACAAAATTGGGAGGGATGATGCAAGAGACAATGATGAATGTTGTGGTGGTGGTGGTGGTTTCTTGAACAAACTAGAAAAAAGAGCAAAACTTTTACGTTTTTCTTCTCTCCTTGAAATTCCAAAACATTCTAGATCTGAGATTAGTTTTTCTTTCCTTGTCCGCTACAGGGTACCAAACGAAGCACAAGTGGATGTGTTGTAAAGCTCATGACTAGAGCTTTTCAATGAGCCCTCACATGTCCAAAATGGTGGTCAATAGTAGGAGATCTACTCTCGAGCGTCTGGGGGAGGGGAACGGTAGGTTTGACCTGAAATGTTCGAGTGCAAGGCGAACGGGATGGTGCAGGCTGTTTAGCGGCGCGACACCAAGCTGGATCTGTGGACAAAGTCGTATCTGTTCCTTGGCTATGAGAGTGTGCGTAAGGTGTACCGGCTCTACAACATGCACAAGGAAGAGGTAATCCGCAGCCGAGACATCGAGTTTGATGAGCATTGGCAGTAACAACACGTACATGGTGGACTCTCCAAAGACAGGGGAGTGGTTCTAGCTCCTTGACTACGAGAAGGAGCCGGCATACGCCGAAGATGAGGATGCAGCATCGGAGCGCGCTGGTACCCCAACGTTGGCAGCCGACACAGAGGACTCCAATGACAATCAAGCTGATGAGGAGATTCACCGGAAGGATCCGATGGATGAGGCACAAAGGGTGCCAAGGCGCGCATTTCTGACGGAGTACGCATCGGGCATCAGTGGAAAATCCAGTGGACGTGCAGCCTGTTTGGGCAAAGTTTTGCCAGAGCGGGAGAGATCCCGGGGGAGCCGTCCTGTCGATCATTCATTGGAGCATGCGCAGTCGGAGGGATCACAGCAAAGCGATGATGCACCAACAAAAATGCCACATTGCATTGGGGGTTAGTGAAAAGTGGGGAAGCGCTTTGACTCAAGTACCGGTCAGTGTACTGGCATGATGTGGTGCATGCTGGCTGCTTCAACGAGGCCAACTACCATACAAGAGGCGCTTGCGTGACCCAAAGGAGATCAATGGGATGCAGCCATCAAATTGGAGCTAGATGTTGGAGAGATGCTCCTCACCATGGCAAGGGTGAGTTTGAAAAAGGAACACTAGGTAGACAAGCCCAAGTGGCTTAGTGGTTAATGTTGTTCACCTCTCCAGGTTGGGGTCTTGTTCAAGTACCACAAGGTCAAATTTTTCCCTGCCTCAAGTGAGGTGGAAAATAGATGCCAGGAAGCTAGCTCAACCTCTAGAATTCCTCCTTGAGTTTCTAGAAGGCTAAGGGTGAGCCTGGGTGTCGTTGAAAGCGGTCATTGAACGCTATCGGACGGTTCGTTGCGCATTTTGTTGAAGGACATGTGGAGTCCTAGAATTGCGGGCCGCCTAGCAGTCATCATCAAAGCCGGTCAGAAGACTGGCACAGCCGGTCAGATCCGGAGCGTCTTTTCCCCAACGCGGACGCATGTCAAGGTTCCAACTATCGATTTTCGCACGTGATTGGTGGAGACGGGGATTGTTGGGCCGATTCCACTAAGTCATCCGTGTTCTGTGTGAGGCCCGCTAGGATTGTTGGAGGAGGGAAGCCTTGAGTTTATCCGGACGGATCGGCGTGGAGTGCCGAGCAACGCAACCTAGGCAACTGTAAGGCTAAAACCACACGGACAGGAAGTTGCGGTCATCGCTGAAATCGATCGTTGAGGAGCCCAACGACCGATTTCAACGACACCCAGGCTCACCCTAAGTGAGGGTCCAGGAAGGTGGCACACCTTCTAGAAGGGGTGACTTGTCCTACAAGGCATATAGAGGTGTCTTGGTCTTCTCGATACCTTCCCTCCTACTAGAAGCAAGCTGAGGAATCTAGGAAGGGGCAGAAACTTCTAGAGGAAGGAAGGGATACCTTCCTATGTGGGAAAAAGGACTGCCTACCAAGGGTCACTCTAGAAGCCATAAAATCTGCTAGGAAGCTTCAAATCTGGCATGCTTTGGTGTTCTGAAAAGCTTAGATCAGTGGCTAGAAATGCCACTAATTGTGAGCCTTGATCAAGATCTAATTCCCAGTCAATTGAGGCCAAAACTATTGTCTCACTCTCTGACCACTTTTCTGTCATCCTTGGAACCAGTTGCCTCCACAGATTCAGTCTCTCCAAAAACAGTTGGTGGTGTGAACCAGCCACTGCTAGGGACATTCTAGGGTGCACACTCACCCTCAGACCAACACTGGAGTCCATCCCGGAAAATGACACGTGGGAGCTGGTTGACAGGCCAAAAGATGCGAAGGTCATCGGCTCAAAGGAGGTCTTTTAGACCAAGTTCACAAAGGAAGGTGTGGCTGACAAATACGAGGTGCAGCTTGTGGCCAAGGGATATGCACTATGTTAGGGTGAGCACTACGAACAGACGTTCACACCTCTTACCAAGTTAACAACCATTCGGGCAATCCTTGCTGTGGCGGTCGCGACGGACATGGAGCTCCACCAAATGGACGTAAAGACGACCATCCTCAATAGTATCATAGACAAAAAGATCTACATGAAGGTATCAAAGGGGGTGGAGGTGCCGGAAGGCAAAGTGTGCAAGCTACGGAAGTCCTTGTATGGGCTAAAACAATCACCCAGATGCTGGTACCATGAGATGGACAGCTTCATGGTACGACTTGGCGTCTAGTGCAGTGAAGCGGATCACAGCGTATACATGTGATGCAACAAGAAGCTCCATCAGATCATTTCACTCTACGTGGATGATCTAATCGTGTGCTCCTCAAATCTGTTGAGCCTATAGCAGCTGAAAGATTAGCTAAGCAGCAAGTTCCAAATGCCGGACATGGGAATGCTTGAGTTCTACCTTGGGTTGAGCATTACGCGGAAGGCGTAATCCTCCACCGCACCACGGAAGGATGAAGCACATCGATGTGCGTGATAACTACGCACAGGAAATTTTTTAAAAGGAGCTAGGTTGTGTTGCAACACTACAGCACACACAACATGCTTGCGGATTCCTTGACCAAAGCGCAATCCACGGACCAGCACGCGATGAGCATGGCCAGGCTTGGGATGACCAGCTATGATGGGCTAGAGGGCGCAGTGGAAGACGAGTGAGAGATAATAAGAGTAGCGGACATGGAGGGTGCAAGGGGAAGAATGTTGAATTTTTATCCCTCCGCATGTCCAAGTGTGGCGCCGGATTGACGAGCCGCATGAGACATGAAAATCCTCGACGTTGGATCTAGAAACTCAATAACTATTTGTAATCTAAAATGGGTGATTGCCCCTGAAAGTTGACGAGTTGTTGAATCTGGTGGAAGTTGTTTCGCCAGAATCGGACAAGTAACAAGGGAGATATGAGCTTCCGAAGTTGGGGTATGTACAACGGCTCTAGGAGCCGGCTGCGACTTGACTGCCTGTGAAGAATTGACCAAACCGAGTAACAAATGTTCATCTGGGGATTTTTCCCCAGAAGACTGCCGGGGCATGCGATGGATAATATCCACCGGATGCAGCAATGCATGTTGTTACTAAGGGACCTAGCCAAAATCTGGCTCGGCTTCCGAAACTCGGTAGTGAGGTTTGTTACTTGGGGACTTGAGGCATCATGCTTGTAAGCACATGCGTCATGTTTGTAAGCATTGGAGTCATGCTTGTAAGCAAAGGCATCATGCCTGAAAGCATAGGTATCAAGCATGGCACCTATGCTTACAAGCATGACGCCCTTGCTTACAGGCATGACGCCTATGCTTACAAGCATGACACTTATGCTTACAAGCATGATGTCTATGCTTACAAGAATGACACATATGCTTACAAGCACAATGCCTGTGATTACAAGGATGACGCCTTTGCTTCCAAGTACGACGCCTATGCTTACAAGCATGATGCATATCCTTACAAGGAAGACACTCATGTTTACAATCGTAATGCTCATGCTTATAAGCCTAACATTTATGCTTAAAATGATGACACATATGCTTACAAACATGACGCATGTGCTTAAAAGCATGATACCTATGATTACAAGTATGACGCCTATCCTTACAAGCATGACGCCTATGTTTACAAGCATGACGCCTATGCATAATAGCATGACGCCTATGTTCACAAGCATGACAGCTATGCTTACAAGCATGACACATATGTTTACAATCATGAAGCATATGCTTACAAGCATGACACCTATGCTTACAAGCATGAAGCCTATGCCTACAATCATGAAGCACATGCGTACAAGCATGATGCCTACGCTTAAAGCTATTATTCCTATGCTTACAATCATGATGCCTATGCTTACAATCATGATGCCTATGCTTACAAGCATGATGCCTATGCTTCCAAGCATGACGCGAATGCTTACAAGCATGATGCCTATCCTTTCAACCATGACGCCTATGCTTACAAGCATGACGCATATGCTTACAAACATGACGCATGTGCTTACAAGCATGACGCCTATCCGTTCAACCATGACGCCTATGCTTACAAGCATGACGCATATGCTTACAAACATGACGCATGTGCTTACAAGCATTACGCCTATGCTTACAAGAATTACACTTATCCTCACAAGCATGATGCCTAGGCTTGCAAGCACAACGCCCATACGTACAAGCATGATACCTTTGCTTACAATCATGAGGCCTATGCTTACAATCATGATGCACATGCTTGCAAGCATGACGCTTTTGCTTACAAGCATAACGCGTATGCTTCCAAGCATGACACCTATGCTTACTAGCATGACGCCTATGCTAACAAGCATGACACCTATGATTACAAGCAAGACACATATCCTTACAAGCTAGACGCATATGCTTACAATCATGATGCCTATGCTTGCAAGCATTACGCTTTTGCTGACAATCATGACACATGTGCTTACAAGAATGACGCCTATGCTTACAAGTATGACGCCCATCATTAGAAGCATGATAACTATGTTTACAAGCATGACACCTATGCATACAAGCATGACTCTAGGATTTTCTCGAGGGACTGGCCATGTGCCCTGTTTGCATATTTTCCCTTGTCTGTCTACTGCTCAATGCCAGACCCATGCATATGACCTAGCGCAGTTCCCCGCTTGAGATTCCCTATCTCTAGGATTGGACAATCTCATCATCTGGAAGTCTGATCACAAATTTTCGGCCAAAACCGTAGTTTTGTCTTGGATCTTGCACTTCACATTGTTGACCATGTCGCTACTATCCACCTTGAGTGTCATGGTATTGCTTTTCAGGGTTTTCACAAATGTATGCATGGTTGAAACCTAGCCTGGGTAAATGAATTTGTGCCTTCAACGTCCAATGATTTCTCATACTATAGCTTCTCCATGGCCAAAAAAGAGCGCGGTTGGAGGAAGCGATACTTTTTTTTATCAGTTTTGCAGTACATGTTTACCAAGGATTAGTTCCGACTCCCAAGTGGGAGACCCCCTCGCCTGAAGTCCGAACACAGTAACCACCTACAGATCAGCATCCAAAAAGGACACCAATCTAACCCGTAATCCACCACTCCTTGGACGCTGCCACAAACATTGAAAGATTATCTTCTTTTGTGCGAGTTGTCATAGACACACAATGACCTATTGGCTTGGCTTGCTTCACTCTTATGTTGCAGGTGACTGAGACTGATGTGACAAGATGGGTCAGGCACGTATACCACAAGTTTAGAGTGGACCCGGACATCTTAGATGGCCATGTTGGCCATGTCGTCAGCTATAGAATATTTTATGCGTAACGGAGTTGAGAGCAAAGAGCTAGTGGATACACGTGTGGTGTGAATGCAGGTTGCATTATGTTGCTGTGGTGTAGTGTCCACAGACTCTTGGTGGATGCATGCTAGTTGTTTCATGCATTTTGCATCCGTGCTAGTTCCGGGTGCATCCAACTTCGGATAATGCTGTCGAATTTTGCTGGCATCTATTTTGGTGAGCTGCGCTTTTATTGGGGTGGTTTGTTTGATCTCTACACGGGCGTGGGATTGCAAGCTTGCTTGCACACTCGATCACTTGCTTGTTCTTAGGCACAACCCGTGTACACACCACACACTTCTGCTTCACTCTCACACTTCTTGATTGCACTTGGCTACAGTCGTCTACACTGTCACATGCTTCATTGCAGAACCACATTCGTTGGCTGCACTCAGATTCCCTCAGTTGTACTTTGCTGATCCTGGCTATACTTGGTTGCACTTGTCTGCCCTTCAATTCACTTAGCTGCCCTTGGCTGCCCTGGTCACAATCGACTGCAGTCGCCTGCCCTCGGATGTCCTCAGCTGCACGTAGTTCCTCCCAGTAACCCTTGACTATCGTCTGCTGCACTCGGGTACATTTGACTTCTTGCAGCTCAACCACAGATATTTTCTTACCCTCTATGCTGCATTCGGCTACACTCTGTTGTACCACCGCATTGCTTGGCTAACCCACCGTATTGCCCTGCCACAGTTAACTGCACGCAGTTTCACTCAGTAGCCCTCGCCTTCCCTAAGCACCACTCGGCTACACTCAAATTCCCCTAACTGCCCTCTTCTTGACTCAGCTGCACTTGGCTACCTTCGAATTCTCTCCAATGCACTTAGCAAACATCAGGTGCACTCAGTTGTACCTGCAACGACATTCAGCTGTCCCACTCTGCAACACCTCTGTGTTACACCCCTTGGCTGCACTTCCAAGTAGCACCTGTGGACTACTCCTCTACTCTGAAGGTACCACCCTTTGAATCGGCAAGCCACCATAGCACAAGAAGTAGTTGTAGCAGCAATGTTCAGAACTTGGCAGCCGTAGCCAATGCGGTAGCTAGCATGTCAGAAGGGGCCACCAGTGCAAAGGCTCCCACTACAAAAAGCTTGTATGCCACCATGTTCTTGGGTCTTATTGTTGCAACTACAGAATCACTCTCTTTAGGTGCTACGATGCATGCTCCATTACCTTGAGCAGCTCGTGTCTGAGCAACAACAGCAACTACTTCAGACATAGAGGCAGATACAAATACTGTCACCATGAACCGAAGTTAAAATCTATACGCAACTAGCAATAGCACTATGAGCTATATCCTCTCTCATTAGTAGTGCTTGTTGCCACTTGCACTACTGAAGCGTGTGCTATCTTCTATGCCATCAGCACTTCGTTAACCTCTTCCTTCGCCTCAAGAGTGCGTAGATGTTGTATACACATGGCAGAAGTCATTGCAGAAATATCAGTAATGACGGTCGTGGTCACTATGCCCTTCAGTTTTGCTGCTTTCATTACTACAGACAAAAAATCTGCATAGAATCAAGTGTGCCAGAGGGGAGCGATGAGACTATTGGACCCATAGCCAGATGACTGAATCGTTAGGAGATGAAGACCGGACCATAGATGAGGATGCCCAAACAGACCCATCTGCAGGACTAGACTCTCCCATCCATCAGGACGTAACACAGGTGGGAACGCAGTCCACAGCTAGCGAACAAATGCTCGGCAATAGATGAGAACCTAAAAGAAGACAGCATCCCGAGACTTGACTATGTGATGGCGAGCGGGATCTAAAAAACGCGAGGCCTTTGATCATGGGGAGATGCCAAGGAAGGTACACATGTAACCCCAAGGTGGGACCTTGGACGCCTGCTGGTCCTCGATATACCTGACGCAAGCTAGAGAACCCCAAATATGAGCAAGATGGAGATCGGTATGTTGGAAAAACAACAACTCGTACAGGATGACGTGGTCCCGAAGGGGACCATGCGGCAGGTGGTTCCAGACCCACGTCATGTTGGAGAAGCCATCAAATCCAAAGGAATCCGGAAGACAACACTCAGACCGCATGGCATAGACCGCATCCTCCATGGTGAGGTTCCACCACTTGGACGCACATTTCTACTGTGGAGTAGCAGGGACTGAGAGTTGGTGATTAACACCGTGCTCAACAGAGAAGGTGTCCATCTCGCCTAAGATCTCGCCATCACAATCCAATTAGAATGTGTAAAGGGTGGGATGTGACTGGCACTCAACTATCACCAGCTAAAGGCAAACAGCCAGGGAAGCATTGCACTTATGACGTAGGATGTAGGCCCATCGCATCTGGGTGAAGTCATCATTGAGGGTGAAAACATGTCGATCCTGATCAGAGAGGGACTAAACTGGGAGGATACCAAGGAGGTACGAGTGAACCAACTCTAACGGACTTAGTGCCATGGCAGTAGGGTCAGGGTAAGTGTCGCGATGCATCGTGCTGTAGGCATGTAAAAGATAATTGGTTTTGAATGGCTTCTCAAAGGAAGCCGTGTCCAGACAAGGGCTGGCTGAGTCTGAACGAGACAAAGTGGGCGATACAACAAGTGTTGGTGCTCATTAGAGAGAACATGAGTGACAAATAGACACGTTGAAGAGGCAGAGGGAGACGAAGTACAGGGAGTGCAACAAGACATACGGTAGAGTTCATCAACAATGGAGGTAAGAAGAGTAATGGTACGGGTGTCCAGAGTTGTCACTATGGAAAATTTTGCAGAGTGATCAACAATGAGACCCATCCTGGTGCATACACAAACAAAGAGCAGGCTGAGCTCAACATGGAAAAAGAGTGTATCAAAAATGTGCCAGGGGCTAGATGGACCATCAACTCCCTAGACAGGAAAAGACTGACCAGACCCTTTGAAAATGGACCAAACAGATGGAATGAGATTGAGCACAACAAAATCACTACGACGACAAGTCGTGTGATGAGTGGTACCAAAGTCAATGATCCATATACTACTCAGCTAACGGTCTGTCATCGACACTGAACAACGTGCCACAGAACACTGTGTCTGTGCTAGATGCTCAGCAGAGGACTCAGGAAAATGACGAAAGACACGGACCCGTGACTCGTCAAACCAGTCGATACTGCCACCTCCATCGTCATCACAAGCTAAGTGAGCTCCCCAACAAGAAACATCGAGGGAAACAACCACAGTAGAACAAGAAGTGTCGGGACTAACCAGCTTTGAAAACACATTTGCATCTCCCTACATGCAAAGCGCCAGCAGCTGAAGAAGCTCCAAAAACGTGCGGTTCCGTGGATCCTGGCCTTTGGCACTGCTCGCAGTGGTACAAGGCTTGACTGTTCTCGAGGTCGCTGCGCAACCCGCTTGAGTGGTGTTGAGAGACGTCCACAAGGCATGCGCAGTTTGGAGGCCACGTGTTATCCGGAAATAGTCCAAAGACTCCTTACACTTTGTGTATCGATGAGTCCCGTCGCAATTGTAGCAGTAAAAAGAGCATCCACTGTCACTACTCAATGGCTCATGCTACTGATGCTCCTTGCTTCAGATTTCCACCCTTCTTTGTTGTGTGGTGGTGGCCACGTCCTGAGCTAATACGGGTGGGGAAGAGGGAGAGGAAGAGGAAGTGGAGGTTGAGGAGCTGAGAGGAAGAGGGTTCATTGTGGATGTTGATGTCACTACTATCAAGGGGCTCATCTGATACACCTTAGCGGCCCTTTTGGTCTGCGTCCTTTGGGGATAGTACTACTTGGCCCAAGGACGTAGCTTAATGTACTCTGGCAGCTCCTCTAAGGTGGGTCGATGGAAGTAGGTGAAGTGGTTAGTGTACTCCATGTGCACACCGAGAATGATGGTGTTGAACGTCCATAGTTGGGACCCTCTGCCAGTGCCCTGGGGGCTGTAGATGCTCATTGCACGCTGCCAGTATGTTGCTGCCGACTTTGACTCCTCGTGGAACAAGGAGCGGAGCTCTCTAAGGCATTCAACCCTCGTCGTGTGTGTCTCTGCAGCAAACAAGGTGAGGGCCAACTCCCATTCGGGACGAGGGTCGGTACCGTTATGCATCCCAGGTGCATCCAGGACAGGATTGAAGTCGACAACCATCTCTTGGGAAATGGCATAGACCAGACAGCGCATGGCTCTCGCTGCTTTCTGAGTCTGGCGGGCATCCGAAGTCTGGTCTTCGCTCAGATATAGGGCCACACTTCCTCTACGGTTAGCCCACACCTAGAAATGTACCTCCCAGCAGTCAAATCCAACAATATTGTCCTAATAGGCTGGCAAGGTCTCAAAGTCATTTGGTCTTCGCTCTGTGAGGAGGAAAACATTAGACACTAGGGTGAGCACCAGTGAAATGGGCAGGCCGCTGAAGGAGATGCCAATCTCCTGGCTCGCCAGGGTCTGACGCGTCGGTGCCACTTATGCACCCGTGAATGTGCGTTGTGGGCTGATGTGGAGGCGATCTAGCTGTGTGCGAATCTCGTGTGTTCGTGCATCTAGCTCCTCCTGTGCAAAGTCAAGATATGCTCTTTAGCAAGATTTGGATATCCTAAAGAGTGGCAAACTGCTCCTGCTACTAGCACCTAAACTCATCCTGCAATTTTCGTGGCTCGTCCATTACCCAAGTACGTGAGCTCAATGAGCCCGACAGGTAGCTAAACCGAGACAGAGCAATCAGCTCCTTTCATTTTTTGTTGCCTAGCGCCATGGGGTCGCTCACTATGGGTCCAAACGTCAAAGTTGTCAAAACAAAGAACGATCAACATTTCTTGAGGATTTGGAACGCGAGGGAATGTCAAAAATTTGACCAAAAATTACTGACTTCAGCACACGTGATGATGACGTCGGCCCCTATTTCGTGATTGCGCAGGGGCTTTGCAGACATGCACATCTGTTGTATTGTACGGAGCAGATTCAGGACAACTACACACCAGTGCTGTTGTATAGCACTACTAGGCAACTATTGTTGCTCAGCAGCCGTGCTGCATCAGGCGAGGACCATTGTTGCTGCTGATATAGGTCTGCTGCTACACAACCGATGTCACTTTTGCTGCGCTACTGTAGCCACTGCCACTCTATGCTGGTGCTGCTATTTCTTTGCTGCTGTTGCTTTAGTATCTTTGATTCTATTGCTGTACTACTATTGCCTCTACTGCTACTGCTGCGCTACGGTTGCTGCTCGTGACAACTCATGCCATTGCTGCCGCTAGCTATTGCTACCACTGCACGTTGCCAGTACTCGCAACCGTAGCTGCAAGCTACTGCAATGAGCTGCTTCTCCAACTTTTTTGGGAGTCAAGGATGGTCACCGGACACGTTGCTGCTGACATGAGGTGTTGCCACTGCCGCTTGTCGTGACTGTTTTTGCTGGTTATTGCCACAGCTCATGTTGCTACGATGGTGCCGTTTCCATGTTGACGGCACTACTGCTCACGTCAAGATGACATCTCTCATGCCAACATGTGCTGTGACGGTTTGTAGGATGCGACTGCAGTGATGACTCTCATTTTTTCTTCCAGTGCTACGTCTCTGCAGTGCACCTCAGCGCGAAAGGTCTTGCGACTCGAATACCACGAGAAAACACTAGGAAGCTTCCTAGCCTTGCTTCCGATGTTATGGCGACACTGTCCAGCCAGCTCGTGTCGTAGTAAGAAGGTAGGTGCAAGAAACAGCAAGGGTTATGCTAGGGAGAGGCGCAAAGTCTCATGAGCTCTAATCACTCAGTAATGTGAGGAGAAATGACAAAAGACAAACACACATCATGAATAGCTGCCGCGGCGCACAGCAGATGACGCACCCTGCAGTGTCATTTTTGTTACGTCCCTGACGCACACAAGTCCCTAAACTCAACGCGTGAGCATTTCTGTCATTACATTTATGGCCCACCTCGCAACAACTTCAAGATTGTTACGGTGTTTGGCCGATGGAATATCGGCCAAGTGCCCCAACCTCTGATGATCTGTTCTAGAAGTTTTTGACAATGCCGACATCCTTCCAGGAAGGTCAGCAAATGTGTCGCGAACTCTATCAATGTTTCAATATCGTCCGGTCAATTTCTAAAAGCCTCCCAACTTCTCGGCGAAGCTTCTTGAAGCAGTCACTCACGGCGCGACATTGCACGCATCGCTCGGCTCAAGTGCCGAAGACCGAACAAATGCCTCGTTCTCATTCTCAGCATTGTATGTATGTGCTCGATGAACTCGGCAATTGGCATCAAAGTATACTTACTGCTTAATACAAACTATCCGTTTGTCACAAATTCTCCAATCATCATTTGTCCCGCACCTCATCTCTGTGAACCACCTACGTTCTGGTCAACTTCACGAATATCAAAACGCTTCTTTACAAAATTCTAGTACTGTCACGAAGTTGACAGAATGATATCGAATCATCAATATAGTCTGCGACACTTCTGTTGACCTTTCTAGAAGGAGGTCGAATTTTTCACAATCTTCTAGAATGGAGCACCGGAGGTCTGGGCAGTTGGCCAAAACTTCCTCAGCCAAACGGCAGAAAAATCCTCAAGTCATCTCACGAGAGGCCATAAATGTAATGACACAAATGCCCACGTGCTGAGTTTAGGGAATCGTAGACTTCAGGGACGTAGCATTTTCCCCCTCTTAGCCACGACATCCTGGCGAGTCAGCAGACGTAGGCCGGTGATGGAAAAAGTAGCTGTCAATCAGATGATTGGTGACTCAGAGGTTGTGGCAGGGCTCCCAGCTGTTGCGCACGGTGTCGGAGTCATGCCACTTGACCAGATACTTGATGTTTTTTCCACTTCGTTGATGTCCAAGGATGTTTTCAATGATGTACTACGTGTCTTCGTCCACTTGGACCAGAGGTGGGGGTGCAATGTCTCGGCCGGAGAACTGTGTGTTGGGGTCCCAGTAGTGCGGGATTTCGTTCATGTAGAAGTTAGGATGGATCACCATGCAATCATGCATGCAAAATTGGCCAACGACAAGGGCTTACATTCGATCGATGTTGAATGGTCCCAAGTATTGGGGTTTGAGCTTCACAAACTCCTCTCCTAAGAGTTTGATGTTCGCAGAGCGGAGGAGGTTGCAATGGCTAGTGCATCATCGTTGCAATGTTGGTTGGCTGCTAGCTTCATAGCTGCTTGAGTCTTCGCGAGAGTCTGTCGTGTTTCCTCCAAAACGCTTGCGAAGTCCTTGCAGTGGCTGTCGACTGCAGGGATGTTGCTCTGAATTTGTAATCCAGCCGGTGTGGCGGGACGTTTTCTGTGCACCACTTCAAAAGGAATTTTTCCAGTCACGGTGGAAGTGGCAGAGTTGTATGCGCGCTCGGTGGTTGGCAGTTTTGCCGCAATATCAGTGCCGTGGGGCTTGCATAGAGTATACAAAAAAAAATCAAGCGTCAGATTGATCTCCTTTGTTTGTCCATTGGTTTGAGGGTGGAACGTCGTTGAGAGCTGGATCCGACTTCCACAACCTGTCATCAGTTTGTGCCAAAAACGAATAGTGAAGCAGCCGTCTCTATCGCTGATGATGGTACGTGGCATGCCATGCAGCCATATGATCTGGTTTAGGAACAGCCGCGGTGTTCCTTCTGCTGTGACGGTGAGCATTTTCAGGATGAAGCGCCACATTATTTAAAATCTGTCCACCACGACAAGGATGTCGTCACATCCTTTGAGAGTGGCGGGCAGCCCTGTCACAAAATCTATACTGATGTCGGTCCATGGTTTTTTCGGAACAGGTAGGAGTTGGAGTAGACCTGATGGCCATGTGAAATGTGATTCTTGTCTTTGTCGGGTGTTGCATGATTTGCTGAAGCCGTCACGTCAGTGTGTATCTTGTCCCACCAATTGTTCTTTTCCAACTTCTTGAGCATCTTGTCCTCACCGAAGTGTGCACCCCGACCAGTGTCATGGCACTCCTCGAATAGCATTTGCTACAGTTCCTCATTTGGAGGAACGATGACCTGACAAGTGAACGGCTGTTGTGTGTAGGCGTCGTCAAACCAAAACTTGGTTTTGTCATACCCGCCAAACTCCTCGTAACCCTTCACTAATAGCCTCACGAGGTACATGTGTCGTTCAACGAGAAACGTACTGATCTCAGCCATTGAATTTTAGTCATCAACATAGAGCATCCTGGGTACTCAATGTCGTAGTGGAAGTTTAACCTGAGGAACTCCATCCATCGATTTTGTCAACAGCTTAGAGTTGAGTCTTGAGATGTTTCAGGACGTAATTGTTGATTTGGATGATGCATCGCCTGCATTCCAAGTAGCAACACCATGTCTTGAGAGCGTGCATGACTGCGAGCATCTCTTTTTTGTGCACCATATAGTTGAGTTCTAATCTACATAGTTTATGCGACATGTACACAACCAGTTGTTCTCCATTGTCGTTGTCTTGCAGGAGACAGCTTCAGTGGCTCCATCCGACGCATCACTAGCCATGATGTAAACCACCATTGGATTGGTCAATTGTAAGGCTAACACCAATGTTAGAGCATTTTTTAATTAGTTGAACGCTTTGTTCGCTATACCCCCTATTCCACTTGATGATTTTCCGGGATACATCGGAGAGAGGCGCTAACACTCTGTTGTAGTCTGTCACAAATCTTTGGTAGCAATTGTAGAGGCCCACAAACTCTTGGACGTCCCGAACATTTGTGGGTGTATGCCAATCAGTGACCGCTTCCACCTTTTTAAGGATCATGGTGATCTGTCCGCAAACGATGATGTGGCGCAAAAACTTGATCGAAGGGCGACCGAAGTCGCATTTCGAGAGATTTCCGAAAGAATCTCTCTCTTTGTAGAATCTCAAGAAACTTTCAAAGATATCCATTGTGCTCCTCCAAGGTGCCATTCTACACCAGGATGTCTTTGAGATACACGACAAACAAATCGTCGAGGTATGGACGAAAGATGTCCATCGCAGTCATAAACATTACGAGGGCATTTGTGAGTCCAAACCGCATAATCCTGAACTTGAAGTGCCTGTATTTGGTGCGGAATGATGTCTTCTTGACATCCTTATCACATATGCGAATTTAATGATAGCCGCTGCATAGAGAGATTTTTGCAAACATGCAGGCTTTTTGGAGTCAGTCGAAAAGTTCATCTCCTCCTGGGAGGGATAGTGGTTCTTGATGGTACTGTCGTTCAACAATCGGTGGTCCACACACATCCCTATCTCTCTGGTTTTTCTTTTCACGGCAAGTACAGGTGTTGCATAAGGTCACATGGAGGACCTAATGAACCCCTGCCCAAGCGTCTAGTCAAGTTGCTTCTTTACTTTAGTCAGCTCGTGATATCTCATCTGGTAGGTCCCCTTCACCGTCAGTCTGCTATCTGGCTTCATTTTTATCTATTTTTATCTGATAATCGATGTTCCGCTGCGAAGGTAGCTCTCCAGGTAGTTCGTCGGGAAAAAACCCCTTAAAACTCCTTGATGAGCTTTGGAAACTCATGTACGGCTGCAAACATCTCAGGTGTCGAGACTGTTGGTGTCACCTTGGTAGCTACAACATTCTTGCATTTCCCTTGCTTCCATGTGGACTAGCCACACTTGGGCTTTGTGCTTCGGGCATCGCTTGGCCACGTCCAAGGATATTGGTTGGCATTTTGTGGATGCCATAACTTCGTCCACTGCTTGTACCTCTGTTGCTTCCCGTAACCGCTGCTACGTCGTGGGTCGCTCGACCAAAGACAGGTGTCGCTTTCTACAAATAATGCTGAAGGAAACTGATCCGCTGCTCCAGTCAACGTGCAGATTATATCGGTACAGGAAATGTCGCTCGATGATGATTTTTTGGTCGCTTGATGGAAAAGTTATCCAGACCCTTCTGTCGTGTAGATCTCTAATGTGATGTCGGAGTGGTTTACTAATTTGATAGATGTGCAATCAGCCATCGACAGTTTTTCCTTGCAACATTCCTGGTTCAAAGAAACTCAGCTTCCGAACCATGTCCTTCCTGACAAAACTGTGAGAAGCTCCTCCATCCAGTAGTGCCAGTACCATTCTTCAACTTTTACACTCCCTCGGTTGTACTCGTAGCAGTATCACCAGTTGGTCATCATTGTTTCCCTTGTCAGAATTTGTGATCCTCCTTTGCGGTGACATGAGCTGCTCAGATGCACGATCAATCAGCGCAAAATTTTCCGACTGGAGAGGAGCCTCGTTTTTTTCCAACTCCTCACCCTTTTTGTGTGACTCCCCACCCCCCCCCCCCCCCCCCCCCCCCTCCTTTTTGGCTTGTTGTTGCCGCTTTCAGCAGCCTCACGATATGTAACCCGGCTTCTCGTAGGTCCAGTAGAGTCGTTGATCGTTTTGATTCATAGCGTCAATTTCCATTGGCGAGTAGGATTTTGTCGAGTGTGACCTTCCTCCGCCACGATAAGAATTGTGGCTTTTTGTTTGCCAACCATTGGATTTTTCCATCCAAGCGGTGTACTTGGTGCTGTCGATGCGGTCGGCTGCTACGATTATTCACGAAAGGTCCTCCTCGATGCCGGAGATCGCAATTGCTTGCTGAATAGCTCTCTTGAGGCCGTTCAGGGCGAGGTCATTGCCAATATTGATCTCGCAAACACACTCAGTGTACTCCATCACGCTACACTACTAATATAGGCGTTTGAGTCTGTACCATACATCAGACGTCTCTTTCAGATTTCCAAGGCGATAGAGTATAGAGCGCACGAAGTCGCTCCATGTTTCCGATGGCGTGAGAGAGTCGTGGCACGTCAAATTCATCAGCTCAAGAGGTAGAACCCCCACGGTCGAAAATTTGAGAGCGGTCACGTGAACCGTTGATCAAGATCTACCGGTCTCCTGCTGTCGTTGGATGGGTTTTAGATTGAACCATCAACTCAAGGCCGTGCCCCGCAAAATCAAGGCCACAAGGTGAATTTTTTTGCCGTAGTTGACCCTGTTGCGGTGAAGTACACCTTCAAAATCCTCGGCTACATCATGACCATCGGTCCCTTGGAGTTCGCGGAATCAAACGGCTTAGGAACTGCTGGTCGAATCTGGGGTTCACTCGAGAGTTGTAAACTTCTCTCGGTGAGCACTGCTTTGAGCACACAGGCGTTTTGAAGCTCCTCCAGCACAGCGTTTGTTTGTTAGAACATACGGGTGTTGAGGCTCTTCAGTCTAGACAAATTCTGGTACATATCTTTGTTGATTAGCGCTTGTCGGCCAGTGCCTCACATTGTGCCAAGTGTCGTCCCAATAGGCTGCGGCGGTGGCGAAGGGTTTGTCAAGCCCGAGGGGTCCGTCACCGGGTTGGCCGACAGGTTCGTTCGTGCTGCGTCATTCGCCGTGACAGATACCGCCCTCTGGTATGCCTCGAGAGCGTCGTTCACTAGCTACTGATCCGCTGTCATTGGAGTCTACAATAGTTACTGTCGCTTGTAGTCAGATGCGCTCCCTACGTTCATCGTTGTTGTTGTGAAGTCCGCAAACTCTTGACTGGTGGAGATGCGCTGAAGACTCGTGCAAGGTTGTCGCCTGGTTGTTAATGTGTCTGGAGTCCCTCCTACGCCGATGCGCTCTTTTACCTAGTGATATTCCAAGAAAAACGTAGGTTGTTTACAAGGATGAGGTGCAGGACAAAAGACAATTTGGAGGATTTCAGAAAAATGGATTATTTTTATTAAGCAATAAGTGTACTTTGATGACAAGTGTCGAGTGAGTCCAACATATTTATACAGTGTCGAGAATGATAATGAGGTAAATTTCAAGTCATCAGCGCTCGAGTCAAGCGTCGCGTGCGAGGGTGTGTTGTGAGTGGCTCCTTCAAGAAGATCTGCCGAGAAGTCAGGGGGGCTTCGAGAATTAGAAGGCTTTTCTTTGTAAAATTCTAGTGCCGTTGAGAAGTGGATTGAATGATATTGAACCATCAATATAGTTCGAGACACTAATATCAACCTTCCTGGAAGGAGGTCAAAGTTTTCAAAAAGAATTGGAACGAAACACCGGAGGTCGGGGAAGTTGGCCAAAACTCCCTCAGCTGAACGGCGTGAAGAACGTGGAGTCGTCGCGCGGTGGGCCATAAATGTGATGACTGATATGCCAACGAATTGAGTTTAGGGATTGGTGTATGTCAGTGATGTAACAACCGAGTAGTCGCAATAAGATGTGAAATCTAACGGGGGTGGCGGACATCACAACACTTGATGCCTAATTCACTCAACGCCTTTCACCTCATATGACAAGTTTGATCTGCACACCTCTTAGTTTCCCTCGTACCAAAGCTCCTCGCAACCTTCCCATTAGAGTTCCAAAACAAATGGATTTTCTCCTTTCTCTTCTACATTAAGAAAGGCGAAACATCGAGAACTTGTTTATGTCCTTTTAGTCCAATGGCTCATTTCTCGTTGGCTTTTGAAAGATTTTTTTTCATACACAATCTGAGATTATAACCAAGTTTTATCCCAATTTCCCTGTGTAAAACACAATCCTTTGATTCATGTCAAAATTGATGCTCTCCATGGGGATCAACATTCAGACTTAGTTTAGTGCTGAGGTAGCCCCCGCTTTAGTCAGTAACGACCAGGGGCAAAAACAAAAGTATTGCGAAGTGCGGAACATCACCACCTTGGAAAGCGAAGACGACATGTCCAGTTCGCTCCATATTCATTCGTTCCACACTTGTTTGCTCCATATTCGTTCAAGTTTAGGGACTCCTCGCAGGCAAGACTTCCACGTCCGTACAAAAGATCTGAAAAATGAAAACACTGGGTTTGTTGGAGTAATAACTTCTTTACAATAGGCATAATGTCTGTTGGAATTGGTGGCTTGGGGGAAGCATCCTTCACGAGTTGCAGCCAAGGTTCATACCAGTTTTTGTGTGCGGTGCATCAAATTCAGCGTAGAATAGCTCAACTCATCCCAGTTTCCCCTTGATACCCCAAGGTTTGCCACGATACCTTCAAGTATTATTTCCGTTATTCGTTTTCCAATGGTAGTTTCATATGCTTGGACGCAGCCCTCGTGTGCGGCTTTCATTGAGTGACTGCAGTGCACCAGAAGTGTCGCTCTCTGCTCGAATCCGATGCGTCTCACCAATGCTGTGCATGAGTAGCGTTTGCCTCGCCACTCCGTCGGCCACCGCGGCTTTTGCTCCCGACAAGTTTGGGACGAAGACAACTGCCGATGTTCGACAGCGGGTGCTGCTCTACCCCGACAATGCCGGAGGGAGGAGCCATGGCGAGCCCAAGCGCCGGTCGCACAGGCCAGCGTAATGCCAAGCCTCCCCTGGTGGTCTCTCCACTTCAATCACAGACCCCACTTGGATGCGTTCCGACTTACGCAGAGCTGGACTTCACTCACACGAGACACAGCGACGAACTCAGTGCCTGTGGTCTGATTCATTTGCGTCCTAGTCAGTCAGCACGATGGCGGCAACGTTGCTGACACCTGCCGTGGCAACTGGAACCCGCAAGAATCTTCAACATCGTTTCCTCAGCAGCTGCAGCAGCAGCCCTCCCAGTCCTTTGGACTCGAATTCCTGTTTTGAATCACCAAGGTCTCAATGTTTCTCAATTCGTGGGAGGACGTTAGGGCCCGCTACCCCTTTCGTGCTGCGTGCCGCGGGCGCGCTGGAGGAGGTGGGAGAGGGGGCTTTTGGGGAGGTGCACAAGGGCACGTATCCAACCTCCCGACAGAAGTCGGCTATGAAGTTTGTGCATCTCACTTCCAACGGGAGGTTCTTTTGCACCCTGACGGAGTTTCAGTGCATGGACCGGCTTACTGGGTGCCCGAATGTGCTGGCCGTGAACGACATGGAGGTGGAGGTGCGGGTGGAGGACGGGGAGGAGGTGATGGAGGGGTGCATCCTCATGCCATTTTGCAGGGGTGGGGATGTGCGCAAGTATGTCAACTCGAGAATGGAGGAGCTCAAAGATGCGGAGGAGGATGAGAAGGCTCATGGCAAGAGGGAAACCCCTGTTGGTAAAAGCAAGCAGATGCGTAAGAACGCGGGTCTGCCAAAACGGGAAGCTGCAGCTCTTTTTCTGCAAATGGTGAAAGCAGTGGAGGCCTGCCATGGGAGGGGAATTCTGCATGGAGAAATTAAACCAGAGAACATCCTGCTCACAAGTCGACCACAAAGGGTAGCCGGCTCAGAGACGGCCTTTGTGGAGCCAGATTCGGGGAAAGCTGACTGATTTTGGGCTTGCGATTGACATGTTGGTGCCTGAGGAGGAGAGGAAGAGGTGGCTTGGAGGCACGCAGACGTTCATGGCCCCTGAGGTGGTTCGGTCAAAGATTGATGCGGAGTATGATGAGTCTGCAGCCGTTGGGTTGGAAGCAGACATGTGGGCGCTGGGGATGTGTCAATGTGCCGGATAGCAACGGTCTAGAAAAACGGGTCCCGACATGGGAGGCCGCCAACCGCTCTTGGTATTGCAACCAAGATAACATATCACCCTCGAACGAGGGATCCACACTTTAGGCTTGTTTGGTTTGCAACCTCACAAAGTCCGCATGTTGGTCTTTAGTGTCTACCTTTGGTTGGACACTCTGTGAGGAGTCTCAAAGGCAAGAATTGTAAATGGATGCATGCAAGGTACAGGCTTTTATACTTGCAGAGCTTTACTAAAGCTTCTACTTGTAGTGGCTCCACTGGAGCCAACCTCAACCTATTTTCCTACTTCGCACATCCTTAGAGAGCCAAGTGTCATCCTCAAGGCAGGCTCTAGTAAGCTTCCTAGAAGCTTTCTGTCCCAGTTTGGGCCACAAAGAAAATTGCGGCCGTCGCGGGGTTTGGACCTGCGACGTACCGTTTTAGACTCCGGTGCCTATTCAACCAAGCCAAAAGGGTATGGTTCCTTTGATGATCCACAGGGGACATTCCCATTATTGGCAGTGCATTCTTGGCCCATCTCAGAACAGACCAAGGGGACGTACTCCATAGAGCAGTGCATGCCTTTTCTGCATGTGTAGCTAGCCAGCTAGGCAGTGGACAAGGTGCATACTATTTCAAAAAATCTCTCCGTTGCACCTCCGTCCATCTGTTGCTTACTGGGCTCCATTAATGCCTCGGGGCTCACCCTTCCTCTGTCGCACTCCTCATGCCGAACCCACGAATGCCTACATAGTGCAAGTCGCTCTCCAGCGGCTTGGTCATGCAGTCAGCAAGCATGCTCTTCGTTCCGCAATGCTGCAAGTCCACCACGTTCTTCATGACCAGGTCACGTGGGTAGTGGAAACGTATGTCAATGTGCTTTGTTCGCCGGGAGATGATCTCGTCTTCAGCCATCGAGATGGCGCTCATATTGTCCACGAGTACGACCGTGGCGTCCTTTTGTGGCACCGTCATTTCGCCAAGCAGGCTGCGTAGCCATTGAGTCTCCTTGCACACCTCAGATAGAGCAACGTACTCTGCCTCTGCCGTGGACACAAAAACACAATCCTGCTTCCTGTTGGCCCATGAGATGGCAGCGCCATTCAAGATGCACACGTCTCCAGAGGTGGATTTCCTATCGTCGAGATTTCCTCCCCAGTTAGCGTCGGTGTAGCACTTCAGGTCAAGGGGGTCCGTTCCTTCTTGGCCTCCAAGGACGGGGCTCATGTGACGTGTCTTCTGCACGTAGCGCAAGATGTGCTTGACTGCCTGCCAATGTTGTGGCCCAGGGTTGGCCACGAATCTGCTCACTTGCCCCATAGCATAGCAGATGTCCGGACGAGTCCCTACCATGGCGTACATGATGCTACCCACGGTGGACTGGTAGGGGATGTCTTGCATCTCCCTTTGTTTTACTTCATTGCTTGGCGACATGGAGGCCTTCAGCTTTGTATCGGTTGTCATTGGGGTGCTGACAGGTTTGAAGTCTTCAGTACCTCACCGATGTATTTGGTTTGGTTGAGTTTGATGGTTCTTGCTACTTGGTTGCAGTGGATGGCAATCCCAAGGTAGTACTCGAGAGGACCCATGTCCTTCATCTTGAACCTTTTGCTGAGGTCAGACTTGAGCTCATCCAACAGCTCGACCGACGACGAGCAGATGATCAGATCATCCACGTACAGCACAACCATCATCAGCCCTCTCCCATCATCATGCACGTACATGCTCGGGTCATTCTGGCAATGCGCGAAGGATAGGCCAGTCATGAAACCATCCATCTCTTTGTATGACATCCTTGGGGCCTGTTTCAGCCCGTAAAGCGCTTTCACCAACTTGCACACCTTGTCCTTGGGAGCTTTGACTCCTTCTGGCACCTCCATCAGCACTTCATTGTTAAGCTTCCCATAAAGGAAAGCTTTCCTGACAACCATCTGGTGTATCTCCACGTTCTTTGCGCCTGCAATGCCAAGGAGAGCGGATGGAGGCAAAGGTCACGACAGGCACGAACGTCTCATCGTACTCGAAGCCCGGGCATTGAGAGAACCCCTTAGCCACTACCATTGCCTTGAACTTGTCGATGCTGCCGTCTTGCTTCTTCTTCACTCGGAGGACCCACTTGGATCCCACCACGTGGGCCTTGTCGGGTCTATCCACCAGCATCCACGTGTCGTTCCCGGTAATGGACGTAAGCTCGCTGTCCACTGCCTCCTCCCACATGGCCGCATCTGGGTCATTCATCGCCTCAGCCACTGTGGATAGCTCTCCCTGAGCCATGTACGACCAGCTAAGGCCGGTCCAATCATCCTCAAAGCACAAAGGTGCTTTCTTTGGTCGCAAACTGCGCCGGAGTGCTAGTGCGGCTTCTTGCTTTGGTGTTGTTGCTTCCACAGGCGGTGGTTTGTCGTCATCGTCGTCGTCAGGAGAGTCGTCAGACTCCAATTCAGACTGGGAAGCCCCGAATGCCTCGGTATTCGGGTCCATGTCAGATGCTACGTCATCCTCCGCTTCTTCTCTCCCATTCCCACCACCTGCTAGCAAAGCGAGCCAGTTGTTGGGTGCTTGGTCGCCGAACTCAAGCAACACTATCCACTCTCCCGCTTTGGGAGCAAGGTTCGGGTCCAGAATCTCTCCTTTTTCAATGGTGCATTCCTCAAACACAATGTCGCGGCTCATCACGAGCTTGCCTGCTGCCTGGTCCAAAAGCCGATAGGCTTTGTGTGATGTGTCGTTCCCAACCATGATGCACTTCCTGGAACGTGCGTCCAGCTTGCCTCCACCTTCTCCCGACTGGATCTTCACCCATGCAGTTGACCCAAACACCTTGAGATGAGATGCGTTGGGTTTCTTTCCCGACCATGCTTCCTGTGGGGTCTTCAGCTGCTTGTCCTGCTCCTTTCCAGGCTTCTGCAAGGCGGTTGCTGGTGTGAGGTTCAAGAGGTAGCAAGCCATTGTTGCTGCTTCAGCCCAAAAGCGAGGTGGGAGCTTGGCGTCGTAGAGCATGCTTCGCACCATGTCGAGTAGGGTCTGGCTATCTCCTTGGCAACGCCGTTGCTTTGGGGATTGTAAGGGGTGGTTTGCTTGTGGCGGATGCCATGATGCTTGAGCTAAGGCTTGCATGCCTTGTAATCACCCCCGTTGTCACTTTGGAGCGTCTTCACCTTCTTGGACGTTTGCCGCTCCACCATGGCGACGAACTCGAGGAGCTTCTCTTTGACCTCTCCCTTTGTTTTGAGGAAGTACGTCCATAACTTGCGACTGTGGTCGTCAATGAAGGTAAGGAAGTACTTGCTTCCTCCGTTTGACGGTGTGCAAAAGGGTCCACACACGTCACTGTGTATTAGTTCCAAGACGTGCTCCGCTCGCTGACCTCCTCTCCCAAACGTCTTCTTCTTTGCCTACACTTGGAGGCATGGTTCACACAATGCACACACTCCGTCATGTTTCATGGTGCACCCTTCCATTTCGCGGACTACCTCTTGCTCCTGCATCTTTTGCAGCGTGCTGTAAGCCACATGGCCAGATCGTCGGTACCACAGCTCAACGTCAATGTCCTTGGTTGATGTGGCGGCCAAAGCAGTCGCTGGTGGTACATCCTTTGGCTCCGCTGCCACTGTCTTGGTGGCACATGCGAGTCCCTCATCCGACACCTTGGTCACTTTGGTTTGAAGCACGTAGAGGCCGTCGACTCTTGGAACTTGAAGCATGAGATCGTCTTTGGTGTACAAAATGTGGATGTCCTCGTTTTTTAGGGCCGTCGCTTCCTTGTTGGTGAACACCACTGTCATGTTGTTGTCAGTGATTTGTGACACGGACAGCAAGTTGGCTCTGAAGGAGGGCATGTACACCACCTTTTGAAGGTTGACCGCCTTCTTTGCACCATTCACATTGAATGTGATCACCTTGTCCCCTTCGCCCATGGCTTGGACGACACCGCCGTTTGCACACTTGATGCGCATGACAGATCCGGCCATGGAGAGGTGGTTGGTGCCCGAGTCAAGGGCGAATGGCCCGGGCCTAAGGATTTTTGCGCCCTTCATGGGCAGCCCCCTAGCCATCATGTTGGTGAGCTCCTTCTTCTCCTTTCCACCTTTGTTCCCGCCTTCTTTCTTGGGACTACGGCAGTCCCTAGCATAGTGCTTAGCCTTTCCACAGTTGTGACAGTTGCCGGGCTTCTTGGAACTCTTCCGGCCACCATTGCCTTTCCCTCCACCGCCACCGCTTCGGATGTTGCCTTGACTGGAGCTAGAGCTTGCACCTTGCCCACCGAAACGAGAGGCATAGGCTGAGATGTTTGCCTAGGTGCCAGTGCGTCGCATGGACTCGTTGCAGAAGTGTTCGGAAACAGCCTCATACATCAGATGTGCCTCCTTCCAACTGCCAAATACGGTGATCAAGGACCCCCAGCTTTCTGGCAGTGCCATTAGAAGGATCATGGCACCCATGTTGGAGTCGAGATTCCATTCCATTTGCTGGACCTCTTGCAGCATGTTGTCGAACGACTACAAAAAAGTGGGTATTGATTATCCTTTGCTCACCCTCATCGACATCAACCTTTGGAAGATGAAGAGTAAGTTTGCTAGCGCGTTCGACTGATGCACGCGTGCGAGTTTTGCGTAGGCCTTGGGAGCCAACGTGCATCCTGTGATGTGGGAGTGTTAAGTCTCGTTGATGGACGTCACAAGAATGGCAAGAGCCATGTTGTTCTTCATCGTCCATGCTGCAAGGTCAGCTGCATACGTCGTCACCGTCGCATCGGCAGGTGCTTTCTCAGTCCCTTTTAGGATGTCGAGATATCCACGCACATTCATGACAATCTCAAACTGCCATTTCAACAAGGGAAAATCTGTCCCCGTGAATTTGGACATACCCGCCTCAAGGCGGGCTTGAGTCGGATCCGTCATTTCCTGCGATTGCTCGTCTTCTCTGCTTTGCAGCTACTCTGCTTCTTTGAGGCCGATGAGGCTGATGAGGCTGCTGACTGCGACCGTTGTCAAATGTGTAGTTGGTTCCACTACAAACCCCTTCTGCCGATGATTGCCTAAGGCAATGGTGTCGTCGTGAGAGAACGGACTCGGGATCGTACCACCTTCTAAAGAGGGGTAGAGCTTAATCCCGTTGGGGCTCGAGGCTCTTGTCCAACATTCCTCGTCCCCTAGTCCGCCACGTGCGTGCACCCTACCTGAAGAAGTCGATGGAGCCGAGGGAGCACATTGGAGCCGTCCGATCTTCGTGTACCTGTTGTACCTATGCGCCCTGCAAGACCACGCACTAGTTGGTCTTGGAAGCGTGCCTTAGAACCAGAAGTGCGGGCCCATAACCCTTTGTCAATGCGCCGGATAGCAATGGTCAAGAAAACGGGTCCCGACATGGGAGGCCGCCAACCTTTCTTGGTATTGCAACCAAGATAACATATCACCCTCGAACGAGGGATCCAAACTTTAGGTTCGTCTGGTTTGCAACTTCACGAAGTCCGCATGTTGGTCTTCAGTGTCTACCTTTGGTTGGACACTCTGTGAAGAGTCTCAAAGGCAAGAATTGTAAATGGATGCATGCAAGGTACATGCTCTTATACTTGCAGAGCTTTGCTAAAGTTGCTGCTTGTAGTGGCTCCACCGGAGCCAACCTCAACCTACAGTCCTACTTGGCGCGTCCTTAGACCGCTAAGTGTCATCCTTAAGGCAGGCTCAAGAAGCTTCCTAGAATCTTCCTGTCCCAGTTTGGGCCACAAAGAAAATTACGGCCGTCGCAGGGTTTGAACCCGCGACCTCTCGTTTGAGACTCCGGTGCCTATTCAACCAAGGCAAAAAGGTATGGTTCCTTTGATGAGCCACAGGGGACATACCCATTATGGGCAGTGCATTCCTGGCCAATCTCAGAACAGACCAAGGGGACGTACTCCATAGAGCAGTGCATGCCTTGTCTGTATGTGTAGCTAGCCAGCTAGGCAGTGGACAAGGTGCGTACTATTTCAACAGGGTGTCGATGTACTTCATGTTGAGCGGCCATCTACCGCACATTGACGTGAAGCGGCCAGAGAAGCCATATGCCATGGCTTTGGCTGGAGGGAAGTCTGTCCTGGAGTTCAAGAGGGAGGAGTGGGCTAGTGTGTCGCGGTCTACGAAGTCACTTGTGCACATACTGCTGAGCACGGATAAGGCCAAGCGGCCGACTGCGGCGCAGGTACTTGGCCACCCTTGGCTGCATCCTTCAAAGCAGCAGAAGAGCACTCAGGAGATGAAACCTAAGTGGAGACCGTGATGCTGGTGTTGACAGAGTTGCTGACCATGTTTCCTGCTTGGAAGGGATCAATTGTTGGCATTATTGTATATTTGTATGAAATCTTTTCAAGAAAGTACCATGTGCTATCAGGTTTTTCTATTGTTTCTTGTGAACTCTTGTGCATCAGTCCTAATGTAGGATGGTCTGAGACTGATCATGAAACAACTGTTCACCAAGCCAGAACGGCTGCGTGGGTTGAAATTTACGGCAAGAGAGAGCAAATGAAAGCACCTGTACCAAATGTTCACATCAGTCTTCCCTCTCTCCATCAGTAATCCCCCTTGGATGCTTCAAGCGCTCAGGGTTCTGCAAAAGGAAAAGTGCGCTCTCCCCTTGGAACACGTGTGTGTGTGTGTGTGTGTGTGTGTGTGTGTGTGTGTGTGTGTGTGTGTGTGTGTGTGT
>SZWC01009595.1:84538-106471 GCA_023375785.1 Penium margaritaceum
ACACACACACACAGTTTCTCTATCCGTTTCCCTCTTTTTTGCTCGTCACTTCCGTCATATGTGCTGATACATACATACATATTGTCACTCTTGTGTTACCAAAAAATGCATTGTAGTGAAGGTATTGGCATGGAGAAGAGGTATCAGATCATTCACATGAGGACTTCCCGTGAGAAACATGTGGCCATGTGATTCTTGGATGTTGCTTTCTCTGAAAGAAGAAAGAAAGAAAGAAAAAATCAGCCAGAGCACCATCTGTACATGATGATTATAACTTGTTCCATCTTTAATGGCGTGAGCGGTTACATTCTCTCATCAACCGGAACTCTTCTAGTCATCTGCCAAATTGTTGTTGCCGCCCTTGGCCAATGAGGGAGTCGGCTATTAATCGATGAAGACTAGCCAAATTTGTAACAATGGGGCTAGCGGGAGCTCGATTGTTATCGGGCTGCCACCAGGAAACCGGACTATATGCATTTGGCACTATTGCAGATAGTCACAAAAACGCGACATCCCATATCTAGCTTTTCTTGAGCGAAACAAAGTTGAGAGAATCTCCCTGTAGATAATGTCTTAAAGACAATGGAACAACTTAGATGTGAGAGGGGCTTCACGGAACAACAAGGTAGTGCGTCATGGAGTTTTGCTTCTGAGGACTTGGATTGAAAAACCTGTAGGGAGAAGACAAGGATGGTGCAAGCATGTAACGTAGCCACACGGTCGGGTGAGCCGTGAGCTCACCTGCGACCATGTGAATTTGCCTGTGGCAAGGCTTGTCCTGAGCCTGGCTAATTTCCACCAATATGTTGCCCGAAAAAAAGCTGACGACATTCTGACTAGGGGGTCGAACCCGGGCTATCCCAAATTGTCAGTAACCCCCTTACCTTCCCAAAAAGCACAAGACTGCGTAAGCATAATCCAGAGTGAATAGTAGAAATGCATGCAGTTCCAACGTAGTTAATCCTACGTAACAAAGCCCTGCTGCTCAACTGGGACCCAGGCCCAACTTGTCAGCAGTCCCTCTGTCACACACGTCCCAAGCCTCTTGTGTTGCTGACACACCATCGCTAGCAATGGGCACATGGCCATGTGTCGAGTAGTCCTTCAACTACCTGTATGAGTGGTATGTGTGTAACAAGGTCAAAGGTCAACATGCATCAGTTACAACCATGCAAAGACCCCCCTGACGCACATGCAAAGCGTGCACAGAGATGACGACACGGACGGCCACAATGAGAGGGGTCAACAACGCTGAACTGTAAAAACAAATAGAAATGATCCCCGACACCAAAATAATTACTGAGGCGTATCACAAACACATAGCAGGCCCATATTATGCACAGCTGATTTGAAGATGCTACTTAGCGCCTTCATATGGAAGTCAGCTCGCTGTTGTTGAGTGCATACATAGAATGCTTGAACATCTCCTGCAGCCACATGCTCACAAAAAACATTATGCTTGTCAAAGTATATCATGTGCATATGATGCATTCTATCATGCTTAAACATGGCTTTTGTGCTTTAGTTTTCGCACTCTAATGTGATGAAGAGGATGGGCACGTGCAATGATCAAAGCAATCGACATGACCAAATTCTCTCACATGTGCCTTCACCGAATACCACAAACTCTGCCTGAGTCGGAATCCACAGCACGCATCCCTGTTTTTGACGTTTTGAGGATACAACAGTCCCCCCAACAAGGAATTTGGACCCTGCATGACTGCCTGCGTCAATTTCATGTGCCCTGTCACTGTCAATGTATCGGTGAACAACAAGACATGGATGTGTCCCGTAGAAAAGCCTAACTTGTACGGTGGAGAATGCATAGCGCACCACGCGCAGTGCGGCCTCTCAATTTCGTGTCCATGGGCTCTTTGAAAACTAGGCTAAAAGTTTCACTACGAATGCCACATCCACTCTCGTAGTCGTGGTAATGCACAATAGGGACCTAATGATGCAAAGGAAATCAGTGGCATTCACCTGCTCCTCCAACTTAGACGCATCCGGTATCTTAAGTAGCCGCTAACCTGCAGCGGTCATCCACATTGAAGTAGTTAGCACAGACTCAAGAGATGACAGAAATCTCTAGGATTTTCACACCCTTCCTAGGATGTGCAAATGCACAACTTGTTGGAAATGAAGAGTGTGCCACCAGCGAACATGCTTGAGCTCCATCCCCAAGAAGACTCGAGCATGTCCCATGTCTTTTATCTTTACGTGGAATCCAACAATTTCTTCAATGAGCATACTGCCAAGACACTACATGAAGCTATGAGAAAATCATCAATGTCAACAAGGATCGTGACAAGCGGTACCGACTTATGACTAAAAAAAAGTGTTGGGTCAACTGTGCTTCATCTGCACCCTTCCTTCTTGAGAGTGGAGGTGATCTCTTGATTCCAGCAATGTGGATAATACTTCTGGCCACAAGGGCCTTCCCTAGTTGCCACACATTCTCAGTGCCTTCAGTGAACCGTGAAAACTGCACCATGTAGATCTTATCATCTAGAACTCTGTGCTGGAACACATTGTTCACATCATTTTCTTCATTTCCTAGCCGTGGTTAGCGACCTCACTGAGGAGTGCCCGTGCTGCAGTGTACCGTCCCACTGCCACAAAGGTGTCATAGAAAACGACACCCAGGACCTGAATGAACCCCTTTGACATGAGAATTTCTTTGTAGCAATCAAATTTGTTGAAGATTTGCCCCTCTGCATGCCTAAGTGCGACGTCGAGAGGCGCCGGCAAGCCGCCAGAGAGTGGAAATCCTCGCAGTTTGACCTAGCGGCTCAAATACAGCTCGGATCCTAAAATGGAGGATTCAAAGTTGACAAGTCTCTGACTCTGGTGGAAGTTGTTTCACCAGAATCGAAGAAGTAATGAAGGATATGTGGGCTTCCAAAGTTGGGGTGTAGGTTTCGAAACACATCAATCCCCATCACCAAACTCGATGATTAACTCATTGATCATCTGGGGTGTTGCGCTTTGGCTGACGTAGCGGGAGCTACGGTGATCCAAACCGCGCACGCTTTAGTGCATTGGAGAGCTCATGAATAGCCCTAAAAATGTTTAAATCAGGTCCATGACCTAAAAATAATGCAAAGTTACTTTATTCCCTCCGCAAAAGTGACTATCCCACAACTGTCTTCCACTTCCAGAAACATAGTGTGAGGAGACCAGAAAGCTCATGCTTAGACTGAGAACCCACACGCCAAAACATAAAGCCGTGAATACCAAGTGCAGACCCGTCGGGACAAATTAGAACTACCTCCACCCGGAGGCCATTTTCTAACAAAAGGTTTTGGGCCCACGGCCCTGACCGATCTACAAATCGCTCATGGCTTTCACGGCGGATGGGATTGTCATCGGGGACGGCATTGCCGTCAAACTCTGAGGTCCCGGAATGGAAGACTGCACAAATGGCGCAGAAGGAGGCGCAGCACATACATAAGTATGCAGGTGGCCCTGGCTATGGGCTATGGAGGTGGCACTTCAAGGTGTACCTCGTGCATAAGGAGCTACTGGAGGTCATGAAGGGAATGGAAGTCCTCGACGAAGCGATGGCCACGGAAGCATTGAAGGAGGCCTTTGCAAAGAAGAACACGGAGGCGTTCATGCTGCTGGTGTCCGAGACAGCTGAGTCGCAGTTGGGCTACTTACAAGGTTGGAAGCTGGCAGCCGAAGTTTGGCAAAACTCTGTGTCATCCATCAATCCAAGTCGTTGGCGAAAAAAAATCTTTGTAATGAAGCAACTCCTGATGGTGAGAATTGAGGGGGGGGATGATGTCATCTGCGCTGTGCAGCAGATTGAGTCGTTTGCCTCATACTGCAATGGCTTGGGGTGAAACATGTTGGCCTGAGGGTGAGTGTGCACCCTGGAGGGTCCCTAGCAGTGGCTGGTTCACACCACCAACTGTTTTTGGAGAGACTGAAACTGTGGAGGCAACTGGTTCCAAGGATGGCAAAATCTGGTCAGAGAGTGAGGCAATAGTTTTTTTTTGGCCTCAATTGGATGGGAATTAACACTTGATCAAGGCTCAAAAGCAGTGGCATTTTATAGCCACTGATCTAAGCTTTCCAGAACACCAAAGCATGCCAGATTTGGAGCTTCCTAGCAGATTCTATGGCTTCTACAGTGCTCCTTGGTAGGCTGTCCTTTTCCCACCTAGGAAGGCATCCCTTCCCTCCTCTAGAAGCTTCTGCCCCTTCCTAGATTCTTCAGCTTGCTTCTAGTAGGAGGGAAGGTATCCAGAAGACCAAGACACCTCTAGATGCCATGTAGGTCAAGTCACCCCTTCTAGAAGGTGTGCCACCTTCCTGGACCCTCACCTGGCCTTCTAGAAACTTAAAGAGGAACTCTAGAGGTTGAGCTAGCTTCCTGGCATCTATTTTCCACCTCCCTTGAGGCAGGGCAGAATTTCATCTTGTGGGACTTGAACCCGGGCCCCTGCCTCTAGAGGTGGACACCATTAACCACTAAGCCACTAAGGCTTGTCTTTTTGGTGTTCCTTTTTGGAGTCACTCCTGCCATGGTGAGGAGCATCATTCCAACAATCTCCCCCTTGCGCNAGGCTGATGGCACTCATGTTGTCAACATTGAGTGCCGTTGGCTTCTTTTGCGGCACCCCAATCTCCTTGAGCAATCGCCGCAGCCATAGTGCCTCCTTTGCGGCTTCCGCGAGCGCAATATACTCCGCCTCAGTGCTGGATAGAGCCACACTGTCCTGCTTCCGGCTTGCCCAAGACACCGCTGCACCACCAAGCACAAAAACATAGCCTGATGTTGACTTGCGGTCATCAACGTCACCTGCCCAGTCAGCATCAGAGTAGCCAACCAACTCGAGGGAGTCAGTCCGCGGTCCCCCTCCAAACACAAGTCGCGAATGTGTCGTTGCCTTCAAGTAGCGGAGGATTCTCTTCACCGCTTGCCAATGTAGCGGCCCCGGATCAGCAACATAGCGGCTCACTTGTCCTTCAGCAAAGGCAATGTCAGGCCGCGTCGCCACCATGGCATACATTATGCTGCCAACTGCGGATTGGTACGGTACTCCAGCCATCTCCGCCTTCTCGTCCTCCGTGCTCGGGCCCATGCTGATGCTCAGCTCACATGTCGTTGTCATAGGTGTGCCGATGGGGTTGCACTCCTCCATGTTGTAGCGGCGGAGCACCTCCTGCACATATTTTTCTTGACCCATCTCCAGCGTGCGTGCTTTGCGGTCCCTCTTGATGGCGATGCCAAGGTAGTACTCAAGCTCGCCCATGTCTGTCATCTTGAACCGGCCGCCAAGCTGTTGCTTCAGGCTCTTGAGCTCCCCCTCATCCAAAGACACAAGGATGAGGTCATCCACGTAGAGGACGACAATTTGGTGGAGTCTTGGCTGATTACGCACGTACACGCTGTGATCGGCCTCGCAGCGCTTGAAGCCAAGCTCACCCATGAAACTATCCATCTTGAGGTACCACATGAGCGGAGCTTGCTTCAGTCCATACAGCGCCCTGCGAAGCCGGCACACCTTCCCTTGCGGCGCATCCACCCCCTCTGGCACCTCCATGTAGACTTCCTTGTCCAGGTCGCCATTGAGGAACGCGGTTTTTACGTCCATTTGGTGGATTTTGTAGTCGCGTGCCGCTGCCACCGAGAGGATAGCACAGATGGAGGCAAACTTGGCAACTGGTGCAAAGGTCTCGTCGTAGTGCTCCCCTTTTCTCTGGGCATATCCTTTGGCCACCAGCCGTGCCTTGTACCGCTCCACCTTCCCCTCCTTTGTGAGCTTCTTCCGGTAGATCCACTTGGAGCCGATGATTTTCTCGCCCTCCGGCCGGTCAACCAGCTCCTAAGTGCCGTTGTCCTCGTGAGAGGCAAGCTCAGATTTTATTGCTCCCTCCCACTCAGCCCCATCCTTCCGCTGCAGTGCCTCCTTTACAGATTGAGGCTCCTCTTGCGTGAAGAAGGCTTGTGCAAATCCAGTCCAAATGCCCTTGTTGGCATCATACCATTTTTTCCTTCTTCGCACACGGTTACTCGTGCGGGGCTCTTGAGGCGGTTGTTGTTGTTGTTGTCCCCTTTTGGCGCCATCCTCTCCAAGCGCCTGCTCCTCTTCTCTTGGAGACCTTGGAGACATCTGTTGACTCCCCACCTCCACGTCCATCTCCGGTGCTTTGGATTCCTTATCCGAACTGGCCGGAATAAAGTCTGCCGCTCGCCCATCCCTCAGGCGATGCTCTCTGGTTGGTGGTGATGCGAGGACGTCACCCTCATTCACGTCCTCCGGCGTCTCCCCCTCAAGGAGTGGCATCCACTCCCCCTTCTTGGAGAGACCTGCCTCCTTGTCTGTCCAACGGCTTTTCTCGTCGAACGTGATGTCGCGACTCCGCACAATCTGCTGCCTCCTTGGGTCAAAGAGCCGATACGCCTTGCTTCCGCTCTCATATCCAAGGAAAACACACCGACGGGTACGCGGGTCTAGCTTGCTCTGTCCCTCACGTGCCTGCACCATTGCATGTGCAACACAACCAAACATGCGGAGGTGACCCACCGCCGGCTTCCTCCCGCTCCACACCTCTTGTGGCGTCTTCCACGCATTGCTCTCCTTGTCCTTCAGCGGCTTGGTCGGCATGAGATTCATGATGTACGCTGCTGTCCTTACCGCCTCCGCCCAATACCGTTGCGTAAGGCCGGCGTCGCTCAACATGGATCGCACCATGTTAAGGATTGTGCGATTCGCTCTCTCTGCGACGTCATTCTGTTGTGGGGAGTGTGGAGTTGTTTTCTACCACTCAATCCCCTTGCTCTTCATCCACCCAAGGCACCCCGCGTATTCACGGCCGTTGTCACTCCGGAACACCTTCATCTTCAACTCTGTTTGCCGCTCCACATCAGCCACAAATTCTTACATGCACGCAAGGACCTCACTCTTCCGCTTCATTGGGTAGAGGTAGAGTTTCCGGCTGTGGTCATCGATGAAGGTGAGGAAGTAGCGAGCTCCGCCGATGGAGCTCTCAAGCGGTCCACACACATCTGTGTGTACCACGGCCAGTTTTGCCGATGCACGCGTCCCCTTTGCGACAAACGGATGCCGATTTGATTTGCCAATGATGCATGGCTCACACACGGTCTCCTTGGTTCCATCAAGGCCGCTGATTTGGAGACCCCGCACCACTTCCCTCTTAGCCATCTCCTTCACTGTCGATGGAGGAATCTGGCAGAGTCGGCGTTGCCATAGGTCCAGGTCTCCTTTGTCCTTCGTTGCAAGATTGGCGGCGTTGGACCCCAACCGGCTACTGAGGATCTTCGCGCTTAGCAGGTACAAGTCCTCCTCCCTCTTGGCACGCGCAATCACCTCACCTTTGCCCTCTTTGCGGATGACGGCCTCCTTCTTTGTGAAGAGCACCTCAAGTCCATTGTCCGTAAGGCGGCTGACGGAGAGCAGGTTTGCCCCAAAGTTAGGCATATGCAGCACATCGTAGATTGTGCTCGTGACAGGTTTGCCATCCACAATTGACTCAATGCGGACGTTACCCTCACCGGCGGCCACTTCTGTTTTTCCATTGGCCACCGTCATGCGTCTCTCCGAGGCGCCGTAGGTGACAAATGCCGCCCTGTTGCATTGCGTGTGGCGGCCTGATCCAGAGTCGATGACGGCAACTCCCGGATCCTTCAAGTTGGTGGAGTTGTACGCCATAAGGGCGTGCTCATCTTTCTTCCCGTCCCGCTGCGACCGATCTGTTTTCTTCTTGGGACAGTTGCGCGCGTAGTGGCCCTCCTTGCCATAGTTGAAGCACTCCCCCTTCTTGTCACCCTTCTTGGTGCCCTGTTTGGAACCCTTCCACTTGTCGCCTCGACCTCCACTTTGAGGATGAACTGTGTAAGCTGAAGTTGATGCCGCTGCACTCTCTTGACCGCCACGTCGCATCCACTCATTGCGCACGTACTCAGCAACCTTCGGGTACTTCAACTCCTCGGAAGGCCAGCCACCAAGGACTGTGATCATGGGACTCCAACTGTATGGCAAGGCCAGAAGGAGGATCATAGCTTGTAACTGAGAGTCGACCTCCCAACCCGTGGCCACGCACTCCGCTGCGAGGGACTCAATCTGCTGCATGATCTCCATGATGTTGTTGCCTTCGTTGGCTCGGAGAGTGACGAGCCGTTTGAAGATGAAGAGCTGATTGGCAAGGTTGCTTGACTGGTAGATGGAGCAGAGTTTTGACCATGCGTCCGCGGCCAGGGTGCATCCTTGGATGTGCCCAAGTTGTGGTGGACATAACGCAGACACAAGGAGCGCCAATGCCTTTTTGTTGCGCTTCTTGTATGCCTCCTTCACCTCAGCCGTTGCAGTCTCCGGTGGAGCAGTCTCATCACCTTTTACGAGCTCAAGCAGTCCCTTGTCNCCTGTCCCATCAAACTTAAGGACAGCGCGGCTGCTCTCTTGCTCGCTGGTTGCCATGTCTTGCTGTTGGAAGCGTGAAATCAAGCTGGCTTTGAACCCCTTAGAGGCGTGGGCCCATAACCCTTTGTTGGCCTGAGGGTGAGTGTGCACCCTGGAGGGTCCCTAGCAGTGGCTGGTTCACACCACCAACTATTTTTGGAGAGACTGAAACTGTGGAGGCAACTGGTTCCAAGGATGGCAAAATCTGGTCAGAGAGTGAGGCAATAGTTTTTTTTTGCCTCAATTGGATGGGAGTTAAGACTTGATCAAGGCTCACAAGCAGTGGCATTTTATAGCCACTGATCTAAGCTTTCCAGAACACCAAAGCATGCCAGATTTGGAGCTTCCTAGCAGATTCTATGGCTTCTAGAGTGCTCCTTGGTAGGCTGTCCTTTTCCCACCTAGGAAGGCATCCCTTCCCTCCTCTAGAAGCTTCTGCCCCTTCCTAGATTCTTCAGCTTGCTTCTAGTAGGAGGGAAGGTGTCCAGAAGACCAAGACACCTCTAGATGCCTTGTAGGTCAAGTCACCCCTTCTAGAAGGTGTGCCACCTTCCTGGACCCTCACCTGGCCTTCTAGAAACTTAAAGAGGAACTCTAGAGGTTGAGCTAGCTTCCTGGCATCTATTTTCCACCTCCCTTGAGGCAGGGCAGAATTTCATCTTGTGGGACTTGAACCCGGGCCCCTGCCTCTAGAGGTGGACACCATTAACCACTAAGCCACTAAGGCTTGTCTTTTTGGTGTTCCTTTTTGGAGTCACTCCTGCCATGGTGAGGAGCATCATTCCAACAGAACATGGACACGCAACTGTAGGCGATGGCCCTCCTCATGGCCCTTCCTCACAGTTGGAGCCCTCTCATCAGCATCTTGGGGGGATGGACAGAGTACAAGCTCACCTAAGACGCGGTTGTAGAGTACGTCCACAACGAGGCGTAGCGACAGAGCTGTAAGGAGTCCTCATCATTCTCGTTGGCCCTTGTCACTAAAACGTGTGGTGGGGGAAGTGGAGGCAAGGGAGGTGGCGGAAATGGTGGCGGCAAGAAGGTGGCCAAGAAGGTTACGTGCCAAAACTGTGACATGGAGGGCCACTGGGCCCGTGAGTGTACCGAGGAGGCAAAGGCTGGTGGCAAGGACACAAAAGGCAAGAAGGTGCTCCTCAACATCACTCAAAACCATTACCTAAAGAAGGAAGACTGGCGATGCCTTTACTCCAAAATGGAGGAGCATACCCAGGTCGAGAAAGTCAGGCTCATCAACTACACCAAGTCCAGAAAATCCATTGTAGTCGCAAACAATAAGGTTGAGCCGGCGGCTGGACAAGGAGACGTGGACGTGGAGGTGGTGGTTGGTAGGAAACGGGTACAGCGTGTCATCAAGGACGTGCAGCACGTACCCGGCTTGGCTGAAATTCTAAGTGTCAGCCGCTTGACGGACAAGGGACACAAGGTGCTCTTCAAGAGAGTGTGGGCAGTCGTGCGGAAGGATAGTGGCAGCGAGCACGTGCTGGAGGCTAAGCACAAGGGAGGCCTATACATTGTGGAGACCAAGGTGATCGCTGCGACGACAGATTCAACTAACTTGTAGGAACGCACCGTCAACCTGGCCAAAGGAGGGGAAGCTGAACTTGAGCTCTGGCACCGACAAGTGGGGCATTCCTCACCTGCAGTTGTGAAGGAGATGGCAAAGCGCAAGCTGGTACGCGGCCTTGTCATTGACGGTGCGACAGATGCAACAAAGCACAAAAAGTGCGAGCCTTGCATTTTGGACAAGGCGCGACGCAAACCGTTCAACAAGAACGTGAATCGCACCTCGGACCTGCTGGAGGTTGTGCATAGCAACGTGTGCGGACTATTCAAGACAACATCAAAGAGCGGCACGCATTGCTTTGTCACCTTCATTGATGACTACAGTAGATAACTCTATGTGTACTTCATGAAGCGGAAAGGCGAGGTCTTGGACCGGCTGAAGGAGTATGTTGCCACGGTGGAGACGCAGAACGACCGGAAGGCCAGAGCACTACGCAACGACAATGGCGGGGATTGTGTGAGCTGTGGTGGGTCGATAAAGTAGCAGGGCATTAAATGGGAACAAACTACACCGTATTCATCTCAATCAAATGGCGTGGCAGAACAGACAAACCAGACGGTGCTGAACATGGTACGGACCATGTTGGTGGATGCCGAATTTCCGTGAAGCTTCTGGGCGGAAGCTGTGCGTATGGCGAGCTACACCATCAACCTCACTCCTACAGTGGTGCTGAAGGAGAAGATTGGCAAGAAAAAGACGCAGGAGGTTTGAAGCAGGCGTAAGCCGAACACACCTGAAAGTGTTAAGGTGCAAGGTGCATGCGATGGTGCACGCTACACAGCAGCGCGCTAGCAAGCTAGAGCCGCGGGCAATGCCGTACCTCTTCCTTGGCTATGAGAGCATCCATACTGCATACATGCTCTACAATATGCGCAAGGAGTAGATAATTCGCAGCCGAGATGTCGAATTTGACGAGAAGCAGAGCTACATCAGTAGCAACGACGTGGGCGTCGTGGATTCTCCAAAGACGGGGGAGTGGGTCCAGTTCCTTGACTACGAGAAAGAGCCAGTGGACGTCGAAGTTGAGGATGCAGCATTAGAGCGTGACGGTGTACCAGTGGTGGTAGACGACACGGAGGATTCCGATGACAATCAAGATGATGAGGAGATCCACCGGAAGTATCCGGCAAAAGAGGCCACCAAAGGTGCCAAGGCACGCACTCCAAACGGAATGTGCATCCGGTGGAAGTCCAATAGACATGCCGACCGTCCGGGCGATGTTTTGCCGGAGCGGGAGAGAACCTCGGGGAGCCGTCCGGTCGATGATTCAGCGGAGCGTGCAGATTTGGAGGGATCACAACACAGTAACGATGCACTACCAAAACTACCGTATTGTAACGGGAGGCAGCGGAAAGCGAGGAAGCGCTTCAACGCAAGCACTGGTTGATGGATTGGCATGACGCGATGCATGCTGGTTGCATCAACGGAGCCGGCTACCATACAAGAGGCACTTGCACGGCACAAAGAGGATCAATGGGACACAGCCATCAAATTGGAGCTGGCGTCCATCATGGAAAATGACACGTGAGAGCTGGTTGACAGGCCAAAAGATGCCAAGGTCATCGGCTCAAAGTGGGTCTTTGAGACCAGGTTCACAAAGGTAGGTGTGGTTGAAAAATACAAGGCACGGGTAGTGGGTAAGGGATACGCACAGCGTAAGGGTGGGCACTACGATGAGGCATTCACTGCCGTCACCAAGTTCACAAGCATGTGGGCGATCCTTGCCATGGTGGCCGCGAAGGACATGGAGCTCCACCAAATGGACGCAAAGACGGCCTTCCTCAACGGCATCATAGACAAGGAGATGTGCATGGAGGTGCCAGAGGGGGTGGAGGCGCCGGAGGGCAAGGTGTGCAACATGCTGAAGTCCTTGTATGGGCTAGAAAAATAGCCTCGATGCTGGTTCCAACAAATGGACAGCTTCATCATGGCATAACTTGGCTTCAAGCGCTCTGAGTCAGATCACAGTGTGTACGTGTGGCACGACAAGCAGCTCCATTAGATTGTCGCACTCTACGTGGACAACCTGATTCTGTGCTTGACAGATCTGTCGAGCCTACAACAGCTGAAAGAGCAGCTGAGCAGCAGATTCCAGATGTCGGACAGGGCAGAGCTGGAGTACTACCTCGGGGTTAACATCACGCGAAACCAAAGGGTGCGTACGCTTGAGATGGGCTAGGCCAAATACGTGGCCAAGGTGTTGAAGCAATACGGCATTGAGGACTGCAAACCAGGGGTGCCCTACAAATCATTGGTGGGCAGCCTCATGTACGCCATAGTGGCAATCCGACCGGACCTGGCCTACGTGGTGGGCCGAGTGAGCAGGTACATGCCCGATCTAGGGCCACTACACTGGAAGTCGGTTGAGCACATCCTACATGTTCTTCTTTGCTGGTGCAACGGTCTTGTGGTGTAGCAAAAAGCAAGACTGTGTTGCCACCTCCACAGTGGAAGCAGAGTAAATCGCGCTGGCCGAGGCGGTCAAGGAGGCCATGTGGCTCTATAGGTTGCTGGGGGAGCTGGACGTGCCGCAGTAGGAGCCTACGGTGGTGCAAGAGGATATCACCGGCTCCATCTTGCTGACCAACAACCCGATGCAGTACAAAATGATGCGGCACATTGATGTGCGTTATCACTAAGCACAGGACATGGTTAAAAAGGGGTAGATGTTGGTGCAACACTGCAGCACGCACAACATGCTTGCTAATAGCTTGACCAAAGCGCAACCCGTGGTCTGGCACGCAATGAGCATGGCCGGGCGTGGGATGACCAGCGATGATGGGCTGGAGGACGCAGCGGAAGATGAGTGAGAGCAAGCAGGAGCAATGGGTATAGCAAGTGCAAGGGCGAGAATGCTGAAGATTTACCCCTCTACATGCCCAAGTGAGGCTTCGGAAGACGCCGGCGAGCCGCCAGAGAGAGGAAAATCCTTGCAGTTGGATCTAGCAGCTTGAGGATTGCTCGGAGCCTAAAATGGAAGATAGCCCCTGATGAGTCGCCTGAATCCGGTGGAAGTTGTTTCACCAAAATCGGACAAGTAACGAAGGAGATATGGGCTTCCAAAGTGGGGGTGTAGGTTTTGAACCAAATCAATCCCCATCACCAAACCCGATGATCAACTCATCGATGGTTTGGGGTGCTGTGCTTTGGCTGATGTAGCGCGAGCTACGGTGATCCAAATCGCGCACTGTTTGGTGTGTTGGAGAGCTCGTGACTAGCCCAACAAATGTTTAGGTCATGTCCATGGCCTAAAACCAATGCACAAATGCATTATTCCCTACGCAAAAGTGACTGTCTTCCACTTCTAGAAACATAGCGTGAGGTGACCAGAAAATTCACACTTAGACTCAGAATCCACACACCAAAACAGAAAGATGTGAGCACCGAATGCAGACCCATTGGGGCACGTTGGAACTGCCTCCACCCTGGGACCGTTTTCTGCCAAAATATGCTGTCAGGCTTCCACCTTCATTGGAAGATCCAGCGAGCGGACACATCCTTGCGCCCAGGTGGCAGACCCACCAGCTCCTAGACAGCATGTTTGTATAAAGCTGCGAGTTCATCACACATAGCATCCTCCCAATGTTGTGCATCAGGGAAATCTTGTTACTGACATACTTTGTTAGGCTCTGGTGGAAATGTGGCTGCCCCGGTAGTAGCGTGGTACTCAGCTATGCTGCCTAACATAGGTACCTCAATGGCACATTGGAACTCACTCGCAATGAGGGAGTATCCAAGGCCTTTTTTAGGATACAGAACCCAGTGGCCATCCCAAGGGAATCGATGCCAGTGGGGTGAGGCAATGAATCTGAAAGCTACTCAGCTTGGACAAAGACGCGTGTCTGAGATGTTGAGGGGGCTGAGTGAGAAGCCCCAGGACCAGAGGAACCGCTGGCACCAGAGCTTGCAGGGAGTGCACATAGGTTTCGGCCATGAAAAAATAGGGACACCAGTGCAACAGTTGGAGGCACAGCTAAGGGAACAGGTATGGATACAACACAGAGAAGATGATGGAGGAAATGTGAAAGGGACAGGCGGGGAGGAGATGGGATGTGATCCATGAAACGATGGTGATGACCAAGGATAATGGAGATGGAGGGGATGCTGGCACAAGGGTTGAGGGAACATGAGATGATGACACAGAAACAAAGGCATGGACACCAAGGATGGGTGAGGCGCCAGTGATGACAACCAAACAGGCTCCAAGGCTCCCTCCAGCTGAAAGAGTGAGGAGAGGGAGGATGGAGGAACACAACGACAGAAGGCACAACAGAACACCGAATCAAAGAAAAGAGCAATCCGCAATTGGACAACTCAATGATGCTCTGAGTCCTAGAAGCGACACGCCTTGGACTGGGCAGTGAATCCAAGGAAGGGACACAATTGACGGCGGAAAGACAACTTCCCATTGCAAACAGTGTCTGAGAGCCAAACGGCAGCAACGTTGCCCCACACACAAGCAGGGAAAATGCCAGCATGTTCCCCGTGCCAGAGTTCAAATGGGATTAAAGACCAGGGAAGAGGTCTGTAGCAAACACGGTTCCAGGTGCAAGTCATGTAGCTCATTGCCGCAAAGGCAAAGAACGGGGAGAGGCCCAACTCAGAGAGCAGATCACGCACGCCATCAGCAAGCCTGCGATTCCGGCACTCACAGACTCTATCTTCATCGGGGGTGTAGGAAGGGGTGAGATTGAGGTACACCTTACAAAATTCAAGAAGACAAGTGGTGGGGCCCATGAACTCACCGCTGAGGTCACTATGAAAGACACACAGGGATTGCTGGCAGGCACATTGAGCCTGAAAGAGACAAGAGTCAAGAATAGGAAAAACGTCACATTGATGTGTTTCACGCGTGTGTGATGTATGCCATTGCGCTCGGCAATGGCCTTGGTGCTCTGGTTTTCAGAGCGCAACGTGATGTAGTGGATGGGGATGTGGAGTTGATGAAGCAAGCAACAGAGCCACCCACTCTCACACGTGCCTGCACCAAGTGCAATGTACTCAGCCTCACTGGAGCTGCATGCCACGTAGTCCTGCTTACCACTCTTCCATGACACATCAGTCCCTCCAATGAGGAAGATGTAACCTGTACGACTAAGAGCGTCGGTGTCATGTGCCCAGTCGCTGTCTATGTATCCATCCACAACAAGAGACGGCTGTGCTTGATAGCACAGGCCGGTGTGCAAGCAGTGGAAAGAGCATACCTGATAACACGCAGTGTAGCCTCCATGTTTCGTGATCGAGGATTCTATGAGAACTGAGCAAGAAAGCTCAAGGAGAAGGCGATATCTGCCCTGGTTGTTGTAGCCAGATACATCAGTGACCCAATGACGTGAAGGTAGTCAATAACGCGGACTGCCTCCCCCAGCTTTCACACATCCAATGTCTTCAGCAGCCTCTGCCTAGCTGGAATCATGGGTGTCGACACTGTTGGAGTGGACTCAAGTAGGGAGGGGAAGCGCTCCCCCAGGTTACGAACGTACGCAGCCTAGTGATCATGAAGCGTGCGGCGAGAACGTTTGTGCTCAAGCTCCATGCCCAAGAAGACGCTGGGGTTTCTCGGTCACACTGGAGGAGTACGGTCGTGCCAGAGGTGCGAGCCTAGTGAGTGCGCATGGCTCGGGCAAGGCGGAGGTCATCCGAAGGAGCAGGATAGGTACGAGCGGAGTGCTCGGTAGAGCCACAGTTCTAACAAACGACAGAGCCCTGAACCCACGAGGAGGCAGTAGCACCCTTGTCCTTGCCCTTTCCCTTGCCCTTCCCCTTGCCCTTGCCACGACCCTAGGAAGTGAGGGCAGAGGTGGGAGAGGTCAAGAAAGAGGCGGCGGAGGCGGATGAAAATGCACCAGAGGAGGGTGAAGCCGCAGTGGTGAGTGCAGCAACACCAATGACAGACTAGCGATGGAGGCCCATGTTCTAAATATTGGTCCACCAGGCAGCAAGGCACTCGGACGTGAAGTCCCAGAGAGCAACAGCCCCAGGCAGCAACCTGGACGGGACGGGCTGTGAGGCGAGGCGCTGTAGCTCATCAGCTTTGACATTGCAAAGGAGATCGGACAACTCATGAATGAGGCTGTTGACCATGGTCAGAATGGCGGAGAGCTGGCCACGGGTTGCGTCGTGAAGCTCACAAAGAATCTTGAGACCGCCAGCCCAATAGGAATCAGCGGTCTCAAAAGCATGCATGAGGAGCCTATTGAATTGGACTGTAAGCACGCTCTGAGCGGCTTGGCCAGTGATGGTGGTACAACGACGCAGCATGGCGCATGCACCAATGGGGTCAGCAGGGCCTTGGGCAGCGGGGTCAACATTGAAGGTGCCAACATCATCAATCAGCGATTTAGGGATAGCGGCGATGAGAGCGTGGACAGCACGGGCAGAATCAAAAGCAAGTGGTGTGAAGGGAGCAACAGCAGGGGAGTAGTACTCCCACAGCTGCTCTCCTTGAGCCAAAGCGCTGAAGCGTACCTCCAAGGAGGAGAAGACGGGCCCAGAGGTAAGTTCAGGGGGTTGAGAAAAGAAGTCATGTTGGTGAGGCACAGGAAGAGTGACAGCAATAGGGGTGTTTCCAGTGGGTGCAGCAACAGAAGTGCTAGAAGAAGAAGAGGTTCCTGTAGGAGGAGTAGGGTTGGTCCCAGCAGACGCAACGGGAAGGCGACGTAGCACTATGGCGGCGACCTCATCAGCAAAAGCGGCACGATTATCCTGAGCGAGCTTAAGACAGTCCTCAGCCTCCTGCTGAGCAGAGCGAGCGAGGACCAGCTGGCGCCGAAGAGTGGCTATGACTGACTCGTTGTCCCCAGGCATGGTGACGATGCGCGGGCTCTGCCAGACAGATTTTGACAGATTTTTCCAAGCCCCAGTGGGTGTGGGAAAAATGGAATTGCCTGAGGCAAAGCGCCAGAATGCTGCAGGCCAGCCCAATCCGAGTCAGAAAAGACAAGCGACCGCAGAAAGCAAAGAGAGGAATGCAAGCAGGCACAATATGCAGGCGGGGAAGTCAAGAATATGGACTACGGAGAAATGCAAGGGGAGGAGGAACTGCAGCTGCAGAGGCAGCAGATAGAATGGAGACGGTGGAAGCTATCGGCATCACTAGAGCAAAGGCTCCGATGGTGCAGGCGGTAGCGAGAGTGGTGAAGACCACTGCAATGGAGATGGTTGCCGTGACAAAGCTGGAGGTGGCATATGGAGCAGATGAGGCTGCGGCAACGGCAGCTGCGGTAGAGTTGCAAATGGAAGCTATGGATGCCGCTGTAGCTGATGTAGCTTAGGTCGTTGCAGAGGCAATGGCAGGCGCTGTAGCAGAGATTTGTGTGCCTACATTAGTAATTACTGTAGCAATGGGACCAGCAACAACCGCGGCTTCTGTGTATGACTTTACAGCGCGCTCTTCTGAGGTTGTTGCAGGAGCACGCGATGCTCTAGCGGCTGCGGCAAAGGTGGCTACGGCTGCTACTGCTGCGTCAATGATAGCTAAGGTCGTGTGTGTAAGGGCACCCACGAGGCTAACATTGTCCTACGAGAACATGGATTATAGCTGGGTAGCAGTGACCTCTTGACCGCCGAGCGGTTGAGGGTCCTCCCTAGAGAAATGGAACGGGGAGACGCTTACAGATCGATGACGTGGCGCGCATGCGAGCGGTGCTGAGGTAGATTCGGATGCCCGGTCGCTGCTCATGCCGCGATGGCGACGTTCACGTTGATGCCGCGCCCTCATGAGTATTCACCCGACAAGGCCGCGCCTTGAGCGTCACGGTGTGCCAGTGTGAGGAAGGTTGCACCGCGACAGCGATGTAACTGAGGTGGGAAATAGGCGGGCATGGCCCGCAGTTGCTGCTGCAAATGTGGTGGCTAATGACCTGCAGGACCTGTAGGAGGTCATGCACAACGACATGTGCAGAGCGTTCAAAACGCCATCAAACAGCGGCTTCAGATACTTCGTCCCCTTCATTGACAATTGCAGCAGAAAACTCTATGTGTACTTCATGAAGCGGAAAGGCGAGGTCCTGGAACGGATGAAGGAGTACGTCGAAGCGGTGGAGAGGCAGACTGGCCGGAAGGTGAGAGCACTATGTAGCGACAATGGCGGCGAGTACGTGGGCTGCTTTGGGTGGATGAAGTAGCAGGACATCAAGTGGGAATCCACTACGCCGTACTTGCCACAGTCCAACGGAGTTGCGGAGTGGGCAAACCAGACGCTCCTCAACATGGTGCGGACCATGCTTGTGGATGTGGGGTTTCCACGACGTTTCTGGGCAGAGGTTGTGAATACAGCGAGCTACACCATCAACCTCATCCCAACAGCAGTTCTGAAGGGCAAGGGCGGTTGGAAGATGCCGCAAGAGGTTTGGAGCGGACGCAAGCCAAACGTGGCGCACCTAAAGGTGTTCGGGTACAAGGTGCACGCGATGGTGCAGGCAGTGCAACGACGTGACAGCAAGCTGGAACCGCAGGCAAAGCCGTGCTTGTTCCTTGGCTACGAGAGCGCACAAAAGGCGTATCGGTTGTGGGACCCACGCACGCAAGAAATCATCCATAGCCATGAGGTCAAATTCAACGAGCAGCATAACTTTAGCAACAGCAGCAAGGATATGAGCATTGGGAACACTCCAAAACATGGGGAGTGATTCCAGCTCCTTGACTATGAGGAGGAGCCAGCAGACGCGGAGGTCGATGATGCGGCGTCGGAGTGCTACGGTGCAGCAGGTGCAGCAGCCGACGCGGAGGACTCCGACGATGATGCAGCTGGGCTGGACATCCGGCGGATTGATCCGTCGAAGGAGGCACCGCTTGTGTCAAAGCATGCACTCCAAGCGGAGTTTGCATTGGGCGTCAGAGAAAAATCCCCTGGACGTGCCGCGCGTCCGGTCGATGTTTTGCCGGAGTGGGAGAGATCCTCGGGGAGCCGTCCGGTTGATGATTCACCGGAACGGGCACAGTCGGAAGGATCACAGCACAGCGAGGAGACGCCACCAAAACTGTCGCGCCGTAGCGGGAGGCAGCAGAGAGCGATGAAGCATTTCAACGCAGGCGTCGAAACGCTTCCGTCCGGTCAATGGATCGGCATGACGTGGTGCATGCTGGCTGCATCAACGGAGCCAACGACCGTGCAAGAGGCACTTGCGCAGCCCGGAGGGAAGCAGTGGGACGGCGCCATCAAGTCGGAGTTGGCGTCCATTGCTGAAAATGACATGTAGCAGCTACAGGCCGAAAGATGCCAAGGTCGTTGGCTCCAAGTGGGTCTTCAAGACAAATTTCATAAAGGAAGGTTTGCTCGACAAGTACAAGGTGTGGCTCGTGACAAAGGGGTACGCATAGCGTAACGGCGAGCGCTACGATGAGACGTTTGTCCCCGTTGCCAAGTTCACAAGCATCTGGATGATCCATGTGATGGCAGTCGCGAAGGACATGGAGCTCCACCAGATGGATGTAAAGATGACCTTCCTAAACAGCATCATCGACAAAGAAATCTACATGGAGGTGCCGGAGGGGGTGGAGGTGCCGGTGGGCAAGGTGTACAAGCTGCTGAAGTCCTTGTAAGGGCTAAAACAATTGATGGACAGCTTCATTGCACAACTCAGCTTCAAACGCTGTGAGTCGGATCACAGCGTGTACGTGCGGTGTAGCAAGAAGCTCCATCAGATTGTCACACTCTACATGGACAATCTGATCTTGTGCTCCACAAACCTGTTGAGCCTACAACAGTTGAAAGAGCAGCTGGGCAGCAGGTTCCAAATGTCGGACATGGGGGAGCTGGAGTTCTACCTTCGGGTTAGCAGTACGCGGAACCGGAGGGCGCGCACGCTTGACCTGGGGCAGGCCAAATACGTGGCCGAGGTGTTGAAGCGGTACGGCATGGAGGACTGCAAACCAGTGTGCAATCATGTCTCCACGACCTTTGAACTAAGTGCGGCAATGGCACCGCAAACAAAAGAAGAGGGGGATGATATGGCTGGGGTGCCCTACCAATTAGCGGTGAGAAGCCTCATGTACGCCATGATGGCGACTCGACCGGACCTGACCTATGCGGTGGGCCAATTGAGCAGGTACGCGGCCGATCCAGGGCCACTACACTGGCAGGCGGTCAAGTGCATCCTCCAATACCTGCAAGCGACGCGGCACGCGAGCTTGAGGTTCAACGGGAAGGGGCCGGCGAACCCCTTGCATCTGGTCTGCTACACAGATGCAGACGATGCTAGCAATGTGGACAAGCGAAAGTCCACATCCGGCTACGTGTTCTTCCTCGCTAGTGCGGCGGTCTTGTGGTGTAGCAGGAAGCAGGATTGTGTCGCCACCTCCGCAATGGAAGCAATATACATCACATTGGCCGAGGTGGTGTGGCTCCGCAGGTTGCTGGGGGAGCTGGGCGTGTCGCTGGAGGAGCCTACGGTGGTGCAAGAGGACAATACCAGCTCCATCTCGCTGACATACGATTCGAAGGAGCACAAGATGAAGAAGCATATCACCATGCGTTATCACTATGCACGGGAGATGGTCGAGAAAGCACGGGTGGTGCTGCAACACTGCAACACGCACAACATGCTTGCGGATTGCTTGACCAAAGCGCAACCCGCAGACCGGTACGCGATGAGCGTGGCCGGACTTGGGATGAAGAGCTATGATGGGCTGGAGGGTGAAGCGGAAGATGAGTGAGAGCAAGAAAGAGTAGTGGGCATGGCAGGTGCAAGGGTGAGAATGTTGAAAAATTTCCCCTCCGCATGCCCAAGTGCGGCGCTAGGAGGCACCGCAAGCAGCCAAAAAGTGGAAACTCCGCGTCGGCGGATATGGTAACTCAAGGATTGCTTGGATCCTAAAATGAATGACTACACCATCAATTGTACGAGTTGTTGAATCCGGTGGAAGTTGTTTTGCCAGAATCGGACAAGTATCGAGGGAGATATGACCTTCCAAAGTTGGGGTGTGCGCATCAGCTCTGGGAGCCGGTAGCGACTCGAAATCCGGTGGATAATCGACTGGATTGAGTAACAAAGATACCATCAGGAGAAATTGCTCCGGAAGGCCTGCTGAGGCGTCTGGTGGATAATCCACCTGATCAGGTGGATCATCCACCGGATCCTGTAGTGCAGGTTGTTACTGAGGGACTTGGCCAAAATCATGGCTTGGGGTCCGAAACTCAATAGTACATTTTGTTACTCGGGGATTTAGTCAAAACTCTGACTGCAGGTCCGTGGACAGGTTTCGAACCTCGTCACACCCCATCACCAAACTCAACCAAAAGTGGGTAGGGAGCGTGGAACAGTGCAAGGGACCCATACATCACGTGAAATGGGATTTGCGCCTTGGGAAAGGCGCTTTGCACGTGAAGGAAGGCGCCACGGCAAGCTCAAACCCAAGTGGTTTGCAGCCAACATACAAGATGAAAGACTTCTCGACGACTCCAGACTTATGTAAGTTCATGTCTCAAATTTCTTGAAACCCTTGACGTTTCGGCGGAGTTTTTTAAAGTGACCACTCAAAACGTGGCGTTGCACGCGTCGCTCGGCCTGAGCACCGAAGACCCAACATTTGTTTGATTACAATTTGCACTATTCTATATGTTTGTGCAACATATAAAAAACATTTCATCAAAGTGCACGTACTGCTGAATAAAAATTATCTAAATTTCCCAAGTCATCAAATTGTCTTCTGTTCCACACCTTATCCCCGTAAACCATCCACGTTCCGCTAGGCGTATTAGTAATGTATAACATTTTCTGCCGCTTGCAAATTTCACAAGTTTCCCTTGATTTTTTAACTTCTTTGCTTCGTTGAAACTGTGAAGCTTTACAATCCTTCCTTCAAAATGGCCAATACTTAAAAGCAAGTTATAATGTGAGGTGGAGTTTTATTGATGTAAAAGTGGGGGTAAGGCGACTGTGTTCCACAAAGATTGGGGAGCACGTCGGAAGTACCCCC
>SZWC01009596.1:54772-67325 GCA_023375785.1 Penium margaritaceum
CCCCCCTTGGAGGGGCCCCCTCGAGCCCCCTCAGGGGAGCCCCCTTGGAGCCCTCTTGAGCCCCCGTTGGCCTCGTGAGCCCCTGTCGGCCTTGTGAGCCCCCTCAGCCCCGTCGGCCCAATCAGCCAACCGACGGAGGGGGCCGACGTCGAGAGAGGGGCCGATCCCGTCCCCCCCTTCCGTTCGCTCGCTCCCACCCATCCCACTCTCTCGCACAAGCGAGCAAGCAAGCAATCGTGCATGGGAGGGAGGGCTACCGAGAACCCCCCTCCCTTTCCTTCCCTCCCTCCTTTGTTTTCTCAATTGCCTCAAATCAAGGGCAATCAAGAGTAGGGGATACAAGAAGACAAAAAAACCAAGAATTTGAGAAAGAAAGGGGGGGAGGGGCTGAGGGCAAGAAGAGAGGAAAGAGAGAAAAAAGGGTGGGGAGTGAGGGCAAAGGGAATAAAAGGAGGAGGGGTTAAGGGCAAGAAGAGAGAAGAAAAAAACAAAAAGAACGAAAACAAAAAAATGAATGATTACGTGCCTCAGACAATCATAGATGTAACCGGTCTAGTACTTGCCGCAGCATCACCCGCAATGGCACTGGCCACAGCAGCAACAGCAGCTTCCGCAGTGGTGGTGGCGGTGAAATGGTGACGACTGCATAGTGCTGAGCAGTTCTAGCACCGCAGTCTCCCCTTCCCTTCCCAATGCAGTTTCCCCTTCCTAGCCGACAGCGGATTGTCATCGGCGGCGACATCCTTTTCAAGACGCGTCGTGGACCGGAATTTCTCTGGGGCTTGTAGACTGGTCCTTGCACTTCAGTACATAGGATTGATGGCGTATTTGGGTTTGTCCATCTCCGAGGGCTTGGTCTTCTACCGCTTGGAGCAACAGCCGCACCTGCAATCGCTACACCTTTTGTGCTTGGACCAGTTTCTCACCCTGTAGTGATAACAACATTAGTAGTTGTAGCTGGTCAAACTCTATTCTCCGGGCGTGCTGTGGTCGTGCAGCTCGTTTCGTTTGATTACACTTGCTGACCTCACCACCGTGACCTACAGGGATGACATTGTCTCCTCATGTCATCCTCTTCCGTGGCTTGGTGTTTACCACCGGGAGTAGGTGTCCTCGGCACCTATCCATCGTCCGGCGCATGAGACGAGTGCGTAGACATCTGAGCAGGCGCCCTATGCGTTTGGTTGCTACTACTATGGTCATAGACGTCATGGTTGGCGTCGCTACAGGACGTGCCCTTGCAACTGGCATCCACCTTGGTTTCAGCCTTGTCCAAGCATGCATCCTCCACAGCATGCAGATCTGCGAGCATTAGTAGATCCCCTAGCTGGACCTCTGGCGACCATATTCGCCGAGACCACGGCTTGAGGTAGATGGTGCAGCGGCTTTGTGACCTCGTCGTCAACGAGCGTACTTCTGCTTCTAGTTTGTTGATAGCCTCCTTCATCTCAACTCCTTCATCCTCTCCTCATTTCTCATGTAAAGGTGTCCCTTCAGCTCCACATGGCAGCCAGTCCCAAGCTGCCACCATCCTCTCAATCCTCCACTCCCCTGCTATCACGATGCTACCTGAAGATGACATGTCTTCGTGTAGTCGTTCCAGTCGTGTGTCCCCGCGGCGTCAGCGTTAGCGCTCCGTACGTTGTGCTTGTGCCAGTATTGATACATCCTCCACCTCCTCGACTTCCGTTGCTCTACCTATCGAGGGGGAGTGTGGTCACTGCGCATTGCCTGCTGTGACCGTAACATCAAGATTCCCACTCGTGCAGTGCCGTGGTGCGCGAGCGTCAGCTCAGACAGATTCAGATGATACAGAGACAACACATGATGTAGAGTCTGAACCTGACATGGGATACTTGCGTGTCATCAAGCTGGAATTCCACGTCTGGGCTAGATCTTGGTTTTCTACAGCAATAGGTTACATCAAGAGGAGCGCAGGCCTGGCGTCCCTGGGCGGTGCCACACGCGGCTCCGACCGGTGGCAGCCCGACGGTGGCACATGATTGCTGTACGGGTCAGGATGCATCTACCAGACTTTTGGGGGAGAATGTGCAGCTGGCTCACACCAGTCCGGTGGAGATTATGGTGCATGAGACATGCATTTCATCAAGGTCAACATCCAAGCTGGGGCAGGAGCCGGACATTATGCAGCAGCAAGTTACATCAGGAGGAGCGCAGGACCGGCGTCCCTAGGCAGTGCCACTCGCGGCTCTGACCGGTGGCGGCACGGTGGTGGCACAGGAGTCCTGTACGGATCGGGATGCATCTACCAGACTTTTAGGGGAGTGTGTGCAGCTGGCTCACACCAGTCTTGCGGAGATTGTGGTACATGAGACATGCATGTCATTGAGATTGACATCCTTGCTGGGGCAGGAGCCGGATATTTTGTAGCAGCAGGTTGCATCAGGAGGAGTGCACGTCTCGCATGCCTGGGCGGTGCCACTCGCGACTCCGACCGGTAGCGGCCCGGTGGTGGCATAGGAGTCCCCTGAGGATCGAGATTCCCCTTACGCGCTTCTCAGGACATTGGTGCATGAGGCTCATTCCAGCGTGGAAGCGGTCGTAGTGCATGAGCAGAGTCGGTCGGCTCATCCTTTAGAGGTTGAGGCATTATTGAGAGCAGCAGTTCTGAGAGATGTCAGTGGGACATGTACTACAGTAGACACAACGAGCTCCACCTTGTCATCGGCGCTACCTGAGGACCTGCTTCAACGGCAGGAGTCGCCCATGTTCCCACAGTTTACGGGTTCCCGTGTATACGGCGGAGAAGTGACACACATGACGGAGTTAGATGGTGGTCCTCACTCCATTATTGAGAAGGTGGCAGTGATCGTTCTTCTTGGCGAGACGATGAGTGAGCGCCAGCTGCACTTGCTAGTCACCTCAACGGGCATTGTCGAGTTGGATTCCTGCATTGCTATGTCCACTACGCCGGTAGTCAAGAACAGTGGAGCAGATCCGACCACGCGGATGGAGTCAACCCGTCAGCAAGAGCTGAGTTGTTCCCTATCGTGTTCATCTCTTGATGACCTTTCTGATCACATCAACGTTGAGAGTGGCAGTACCTACACGGACGACATTTCCATGTGCTCCACGAACTCTGACAACTAAGCGCTCTCCTTCTCTCTTGGCACCCGACCGCTCATCCTTCCTTGTGTGAGAGATAGGAGCTACGGTCAGGATGCCACACCTGCAGATGTGTCGGACTGTCCAACATCTCGGCAAGAGAATGCAACAGCATCAGCTCCATCTTCTTCAACAGCAGAGAAACAAGTGGAGTTGTACTTGGGAGTTCTATAGTCTGTGTGTGTGGCATCTAGTGAGACAGAGTTTATCCTAAACGAGGTAGACATGGGCCACCTCCACATGTCCGAGGTAGAATACGCTGACCTATAGGAGCGTGTTCTGATGTTGTAGCGGGAGGTGATGGCAGTGCGTGAGCGAATGTCAGAGCAGGGGAGCTATTGTGGGCAGCATACAGACACCTGTTGGATTGCTCTTTGCGGTCGGGACCAGGGCACTGGTACCGCCAATGTCACGAGGAGACCCTCTTCTCATGTGACATGTGTATGATGTGCATTACACTAATTTATGTGCGTGTGCATCTCCTCTCATGGTCAAGACCCGGACACATGGTGGGTTGTACCAATGTTGTGAGGAGACTTTATGACCTTCATCATGCTTGAGGGCGACACCGGGCCTGGTCTCTATGCGTGGATGGGCAGCAGATTTGTGTTTGTGGTTGAGTGGTGCATATTGGGGTTTGGAATACACTGTTTTTCCATGCCTTTGTTCATTTCTTCTGGCGTTAACGGCTATGTCAGCCAGGGGGAGTGTTGGTTTGTGTGGCTTCCACCCGTTACGACGGACATCGATGGATTACCCATACATCTCACCTTGGTGGTATATGGTAGAGGAGAGCGTGACAACACGACGGGCCTTCGGAGTAACCCAAGACTTCTCCATCAGCTACGATAGCGTAGTGAGATGTGGTCGATGCATTTCGGCAGCCCTATTGGCTTGTCGAGAGCTAGGAGAGTTTTCTTGATGGGTTGAGACCCGCACATCCGATGGACTGTATCGGTGCGATGAGGAGACCCGATCGCTGTAGTAGTGCTTCCGATGTTCGGAAAGCCGCTTTTGATGTCTAGACGCTGATTTTGGGTGTTTCTAGCACTGCTTATGTTTTCTTGGTGGTCGAGACCCGGACACTAAGACATCTTTTCCAGTGCCCCGAGGAGACCACCTTTGTTTCTCTTGTGGTGTATTCAGGGCATTCTCCCCGCTGATACGTTTGGGTTCAGCGAGGGTGACAGGGTGCGGCTAGCTGCCGGCGTCTCTACATATGCACGTCAGAGGCTCATTTGTACGTTCTTCGTATTCTTTCATTTTATGCGTTCCAGACTTAGCCCATTTTTTACCATTTTGCATTGCACTCTGTTGGTTTTTTTCTCACATCTCTCACTTGTACTCTGTTGTGTTCTCCCGGTTTGTATACATCGGCGTGCAGCTGACTGACGGCAAGACACGACTCTGATGGAGTGTCGCCCGGTGAAGGCGACGCACGCTGAGGCCTACATGCAGTTTGCTGGAGCCTCCTTCCTACTTCGAGCTCAACTTCATTGGCAGACCTCATCGGCAGTCGTGCTGTTGACAGGCACCGTCACCGCATATGCTTTCTATACATATCAAGCACAGTGTTTGACTGCGCTATTGCGTTCGCAGTGCTATGTCATTCTTAGGGTCCAAGTTTCATGATTCTAAGGCACTATTGGTACCGGGAGTGAGCGTAGACGCTACCTAGGTTTAGGCAGCCATAACTCCTCACTGTTATCTTTCTAGCTGATTCTGACCGCAAAACTGCATTTGCAACGTACGTATTATGGTATGGTCCAGTTTTCAGGCAAAACGGACAACGCCCGGGTTTTGGCCTATCGGCCGTCTCGCAGGGCTCACTGAGAAAACCTTGCCTGCCAGAAAACAGGTACATTTGCTGATAGGCTGGTAAGCTGAGAAACAAGCTCTAAAGAGCTGGAGGGAGCTAGACCTTGGAGGGGTCTCCCACTGTTGCTCATTCTTCATTCCTAATCAGTCACTTCTAGTTTTCAGCTGCTTTCTGGCGCTAACAATGGTGTGCGTATTTCTGAGAAATAAACCTAGAGCACTCAAACTTAGACTCTAGAGCGGCAGATAGAGGGAGTAGCAGACTAAGCAACAAGCGTGGAACCCCGCACACTGTATTAATCATGCTACTACCCCAACCTACGCTCCAGCACAGTTTTGCGCTTGGTGTCAGAGCTAGAGCGCACTAGTAGTAGCAGACGACTGGCGTACAGGTGCCTGACTACGCTGGCAGACCCCCATACGCGCGAGTGCAAGGGAAATGCTGCCAGATTTTTTCCGACAGCATTGACCCGTCTGGTGGCGGCATCAGAATTATTCCCACAGCCTTTGGGCCTGGGGAAATGCCACCGATTTTTTTCCGGCAGCACCAACCCCCACGCGTGACGCAAGGAGGTGAGCAGCAGGTTACATCAGGCACCTGCTAGGGACAACGCACGTGGCGACGTCATCCAGGTGTAGTGACTAGCAGCAGCAGCAAGCACTAGCAGCAACAGTAGCGAGCACTTGCAGCAGCAGCCAGCAGAAGCTGTGTGCAATAGCAGTAGCCGGCAGCAACAGCAGGAGCTCGCTACAGCAACAGCCCGCAGCCACAAGTAGTAGTAGAAGTCAGGAGCAGTAGCTCGCAGCAGAAGCAGCAGCTCGTAGCAGCAACAATAATAGCAGCAACAGCAGTAGCAAGCATCAAGCAACAACAGCTGGCAACAACCATGAGCAGGAACTCCAGCAGCCGCCAGCAACAACAATAGTTACAGCTGCTCGCAGCAAGCTGCGAGTAGTTGTAGTTGTAGCTGCGAGCAGCTGCACCTATTTGCTCCTCACAACGAGCAGCGAGAGGCAAGCAGTGAGTAGCCAGCTTGCTGCTCGCACCTTGCTGCTCACAACAAGCAACGAGCGCGCTATGACAAACGAAGAGAAATAGAGGGAACACTAAAAAAATGCCCCGCCCCACAAGTGGCCGTATAGCGGCTGCAGCCACCACCACAACCGCTATAGAAGCCACATCAGCCGCATCAGCTTGCAACAGCTCAGCCGCAGGAGCAGCAACAGTAGCAAATACTAGTGCAACAATAGCCGCAGCAGCAGTAGCAACAACTGCATCAATAGCAGCAGCCGCTGTTGCCATAACAACAGCAGCAACAGTAGCAGTAGTAGCAGCAGGAGCAGCTAGAATAGCAGACAAGAGGTAGTAGCAGCAATAGCGATAGCAACAGAAGCAGCTGTCCTGCTGGTCATACAGCAACGGCTTCAGCAATAGCTGCTACTGACATCAGCCTTCCTCACGTGACATCACTGCTAGCGTCACTGTTGAAGTCATCAACAAAAAAACATTTTACAGCAGCAACCTTGCAAAAAAGGCAACAATAGCTACTAATGACAGCCATCCTAGGCTGATGTCACTACAAAAGTCACTACTTACTTCAGCAACACACAAAAAGGGGGAAAAAATGGGGTACAAGGAGGGGAACCATGGTAGAAAACAAAAAGGGATCCTCCTCTGTTGGAGGACCCCCCTTCGTGCAACAGCTCCAGTAGTTGCAGTAGCAGCAGCAACAACTGTTGCCGTTGTTGCAACAGAAATAGGAATGGAAACAACACTAATAGCAGCAACAGCAACAGTAGAAATAGCAGCAACAACATCAGTAGTGACTGTAGTAGCAGGAGCATTAGCAGATGTCACGACAGCAGCAGCAGCAGCAACTGTAGTAGCCATAGTAGTAGCAGCAGCAGCATCAACCATAGTAGCGATAGTAGTAGTTGCAACAACAATAGCAACAACATCAACTGTAGTTGCAGCAGTAACAGCAACATCACCAACACGCTAGAGGCTCTGTCGTAGGCCATGCTAGCGCAACAGATTCGCTTGCCGCCTTGCACCAGCAACTCGCAATGCTGACACAGTAGCTAGCGGCACTGCAGCTACCGACAACGCCGCCATAACAACAGCCGCAACAGTAGCATCTGCAACCACAACCGTAGCCGCCGCAACAACCGTAGAAATGTCAGGAAGCAACGTTTGTTCCACCCGGGTACGCGAGCCATGCGATCTCCTATGCCACGTACTACCTGGCACAACAACACACCCAACGCCAACAACAGATGGTGACGTCAGTCCTAGGCCCCACTCTAGGTGCCGGTTGCAGGCCAAAGGACTTCGAAACCCCGCCGCCGCTGCTTTAGGCTGGTGACCAGTTCCGGAGCAGGGATCTCAACTTCCAGATATGGGCACAGGGCAAGGGCTTGTGGTCCTACTATGCCCTGCCCTTCGACTCCACCCAAGCCGACCAGGTCTTTGACGCCAGTCTCATTGTGTATGCCCTCGTCCTTGTGGCGCCTCTAGTTGCATGCCTTGCCCTTGAGCCCTTCCTCAGGGACCTCACCACTGGCGCACTCCCTTACCCAGCAGCAGCGTGGCAAGTACTCACCTGCCCTCATTACCTGTCCAGTGACGTTGAGACCAGCTGCCTACTCCAGGAGTTCAACTCCCTCTGCATGGGGGAGAACGAGACGGTCACCACCTATTGGCAGCTTGCAGAGGACCCCCTGCCCTGCCTTGGAGACGCTGCGCCACCCCTTCTCTTCGTGCTTCTGACCATCAAGCGCGGCACCACCAACCCCTTCTCCAACGTCTTTTTCCACTACTCCCAGGACGTCCTTGCCACGATGGCTGCCCAGGGTACCCTCATGCCTTGGGCGTAGGAGCTCTTCCTCCGCATCAAGGAGGCTTTTCAGGAGTCACACATCCATCGCTTGGAGTCCCTCGCCTCTCCTGCCATCGCCTCTCTTGCCGTCGCCTCTCCTGCCGTCACCTCAGTGGCTGTTGCCGTTCCAGCAACGATAGCATCTTCCGGTGCCTCCTCGGCAGGCAAGAAGAAGAAGAGGGGCAAGAAGGGCAAGGGTCCTCAGCAGCAAACTAGCAGATCCAAGAGCGCTAGCCTTGTCTGCCACAAGTGTGGCTAGTCAGGATATGGATAGTACACGTGTCCGCTTCTGACTGACAAGGCTCGTGTCATCACCACCATGCTTTGCCAGTACAACCATCACCTTGCCACCGCTGTCGTGACCGTCACTGCTCCTGCCACATCTGTGCCACTCGGGACGGTCCCACCGTAGCCTCTTCAGCAGCCGTCCATGCCCGCTCCTCTGTCCCCGGTGCCTTACTTACCCTTCTTGGACTTTGGTGCCGTTACACCGCAGTCGGTCTACTCCGTCTGACCCTCCAGCCGTGAGCATCAGCTGGAGTAGCTCATCTTATTCCAGCTCGGCCTTCCTGGCCCTCCTCCCCAGGGAAGTGTGAGCTGCGTAGTCGCTAGTTCCTCCCTACCCTGCATGACAGAGTCGATGCTATGATCATTCCCTGTATCTCGTTCTGTCCCGTCCCCTGCCGTGCTTTGCTCCCCTACTCCTCTCCGTGATGATGTTGCCTGGCTGGATGACTGGCAGTCTCAGTTTGCATCTCCGTCCACTTCGTCAGTGTCGCTCGCCCATTGTCATGTGACTGTTAGCAACTTGGCCACATTGGTCGAGGATCCGTCAGAGATCTTGATTATTGAATTCGGGGCCCCGCATAATATGACAGCCGCGCGCGAGGCTTTCAGTGTTTTTGGTCCTGTCACCAATGTCACTCGGGTTCGGACGGGTTCTTGTCAGGTGTTACGCATTTGTGGTGTCGGCATCGTTCGTTTCCGTGGTCCAATTGGTGATGTCAACCTGACTGATGTTCTTTTCGTCCCTAGCCTTGAGCTCAGCCTCCTGTGTGTCACCGCCCTTGATCGCATGAGCATGGACATTCCGCATTCGCCTGGTGTGGACACTGTGTCGTTGCGTTCGTCCGGTCTTGTCGTTTTGCATGCCACCGTTTGTGGCAGCTTGTGGCATGTACCGCGCCTTTGCGCTTCTACCTCTATCCCCTCCTCGTCGGCCACCACCGGCCACGTGTTTGTTACTAGCACATTGTCTCCACATCAAATGCGTCTCCTACATCGCCGCCTCTGTCACGTCCACTCTGCCGTTGTTAACAGCATGCTTTGCACGCAGCCAGCCACGGGCCTTGACCCAACCTCCTCTCCTCTGCCGTGTCTAACAGAGTGCATTGATTCTGCTCAAGGGAAGATGCACCATTCCACCCACCCCCTCTCTGCCTCTCTGGTGTCCGTCCCAATCGACTTGGTTCACTCTCATGTCCTTGGTCCCCTTTGGACAGAGTGGATCGGTGAGCACGCTCGTTATTTCATGACACTTAAGGACGATTGTTCTCGCTATCGCTAGGTCTTCTGCCTTCTGCAAAAGAGCTTCGTCGCTCCCACCATTCGGGACTGGCTTGTCCGTGTTGAACGCGAGTATGGTCGTACTCTATGCTGTTTTCTTCTGATCGCAGGGGTGAGTTTATGGAGGAGACCACACCCTTCCTCGCCTCCCATGGTGTCCATCATGAGACGCTTGCGCCTTACACGCCAGCCCAAAATGGCATCTCTGAGCGATGGAACCGCACCATGCGGATTGAATCCGGCATCTCCAATGACTTCTACTTTGAGGCCATGACCTACATGACAAGGCTCTGGAAACGGATTTCCCACAGACCCATTCCCCGTCAGTCTATCCCATACCAGCAGTGGTGTGGAGAACGAGCCGACCTACACCCGACCCTGGTCTGGGACTGCGTATTCATTATGTGGTTGCCTGTCCCACACTAGGATGGCAGGCTCGAGCCTCGCGGTCGTCCGTGCATCTTCCTTGGCGTCTAGTGTCAGTCGAAAGGACGGCATTTGTGGGATCCTTCCCGACACTGCATCATCAAGTCCCACGATGCCCTCTTCTTTATGGACCTCTTTCCCCGTGTCCTCGTTCGCTCTGACGCATCGATGTTCCTCCAGTCGCGTGGGGGAGTGGTGGGTTTGTCCTCCGTCCAGCCCCGTTTGGGCGTTACATTGTCTGCGTCCACGGATCCGTCTGCGCTGGCTGTCCCATCTGTGTCCGCCAGCCCCTTAGGGCTGGCTGCATCAATCGTGCCTGCCAACCCCTCAGGGCCGGCTGCCCTATCCGTGTCCACCATCCCCCCAGGGCTGGCTGCACCATCTGTGTCCGCCAGCCCCTCAGGGCCGGCTGTCCCGTCCATTTCCGTCAACCCTTCAAGGCCAGCTACACCATCTACGTCTGCCAGCCCCTCAGGGAAAGCTGCCTCGTCCATGCCTAGAAGCCCCTTAGGGCCGGCTGCCCCGTCCGTGTCCGCTAGCTCCTTATGGCCGGCTGCACCATCTGTGTCCGCCAGCCCCTCAGGGTTGGCTACCTCGTCCATGCCCGCCAGCCCCTCAGGGTTGGCTACCTCGTCCATGCCCGCCAGCCCCTCATGGCCGACTACCCTGTCTATGTCGGCAAGCACCTAAGGACCGGCTACACCATCTGTGTCCGACAGCCCCTCAGAGCCGGCTGCCCTGTCCGTGGCCGCCAACCCTTCAGGTCCAGCTGTCCGGTCCGTGTCCGCCAGTCCCTCAAGGCCGGCTGCCCCGTCTTTATCAGTGCACTACACATGTGCTTGGGGAAACCACAGCCCCAGGCTGACAATGAGCACTCAGGCCACTTCCTCACGTCCTCTTGCTCCACAACCCCCTGTCATCCCACAAGGCTGCTCACCTCATGTCATACCCACTTCCATAGTCGTGAGTGGGGACCCCGGCACGAAGGCACTTGGCTTGGCCACATTATTAGTCATCAGTGACCTACATCCACGGTCAGCTTTGGACTATGCCTTGCTCCATTAGGAGCATCGGCATGCTGATGCGGCCACGCTCACGCAGATGCCACCTGGGACACGGGACGCGCACGCCCTCACTGTCCGCCCCATGGAGCGACTAGAGGACCCAACCACCCTACGTGAGGCTCGGGCGTCTCTCAAGGCCGCTTACTAGGAGGCTGCATGTGTCGACGAGCTTACCGCCATTCGGCAACATCACGTGTATGAGCTCATCGACCTCCCCCCCGGGCCGTAAGGCCATCGGCGCCAAGTGGATTCTCCGGCAAAAGTGGAAGCCAGACGGGTCTCTGGACAAGTACAAGGCCCACCTCACAGCCAAGGGGTTTGCTCAAGTCCCCAGGTTTGACTATGATCATATCCTTGCCCCAGCCGGTCGGTTCTCCACCAGCCGAGCATTGTTTAGCCTGGTTGCCCAGCACGGGTGGGAATGGCATAAGATGGATGTGAGCAACGCCTTTCTCCATGGTTCACTAGAGGACGAGGAGCTCTACATGGTGCAGCCTCCAGGCTATGACGATAGCTTTGGCAAGGTTTGGAAGGTGCGGAAGGTCCTCCATGGCTTGAAGCAGTCACCGCGCTGCTAGAACAAGGAGATCAGTTGTACGCTTCTTTTCGACGGCCTCCTTTGTAGCTCTGCCGACCCCGCGTTGTTCATCAGCCCACGAGTTAAGACTCTTGTCGCTGTCCTAGTCTATGTCGACGACCTACTCATCACATCACCGGATGCATCTGCCATCCAACGGGTCAAGGACCTGTTGCATGCTACCTACAAGATGAAGGACCTCGGGCCAGCACGAGTCTTTCTAGGCATGGAGCTTGAGCATGATCGCTACGTGGGCATCCTGCATGTCCATGAGGCCGCCTACGTCTAGACTTTGTCCGGGTGCTTCGCTGAGGACTTGCCCCTTGTGCCAAGAGCATCCTCACCCATGTCGCCCGATCATTTATGGCCAATCACCCCCAATCCATACACCTGCTGAGGTATGTACTTGAATGAAATGTATGGTGAAGATACTTCTAGGAAATACGTCTATCGGATTTCTATTGTTTCCTAGAACTTACTCAATAGGCTTACATACACGGATGGTTATGTGTACATGACAACAGAAGCTTCTATGAACTTACTCAAGGACGGTATGGCCTTAAAAAACACTTATGAATTCAGTAAAACCAAAATGTAGAGAAAATTTCAAATTCACTTTATGTTTTACAAACGTACCTATGTTGGACCAGAGAAACTAATTGTGTTATGTTTGTAAGGTTCCTGACTTTTCTCCCTTGTCCTTATGTCAGGAGGTGCCTACTACAAAAGGAATGCGGAATAGCGGGAACAGCCTTGCCTTTTACAAGGACCAGTGTCTCGCTTCCTTGAGGGTTCTATTTGTATCACATGTACACTAGTTTATCAAAATTGGTGTGTGGGGGGTGGGGGACTCGATGTGTCAAGGGGGGGTGGGTGAGAGGACCAATCTATCGGGGCTCCATTGTGTCCCAAAAAAATGGGGTCGGCACAAGGCGCACGAGCATGTCCGCAAATAGATGATTTTCCCCTAACCGTCAATTGCAGTGGATGGACGCTTCGATGTGCATCAAACATACAATACATTTATGTATTATCTACGTTGTCCACCAGCTACACACCCAAATACACTGACCAGATACACTTTGAAGTTCGGGGGG
>SZWC01009596.1:68459-93020 GCA_023375785.1 Penium margaritaceum
GCCGACGAGTGGGGTCGTGTACAAATACACTTGTGTATTATTGGCATCGTACATCAGCTACACTCTCTAATACACTATCCAGATACACAAGCTGGTCAAGGAGGGGGGGGGCTCGACAGCCCCACCCCCCCTGGGGTCAACAGTGTATCTAGGAGGTGTATTGGGCAGTGTATCTCGAGGAGATTGAAATCGATACACAAGTGTACAAATACACTTGTGTATCGATTTGACCACATGTCCAATACACTCCCCACTTACACCCGCCCAATACACTCGATATCAAGGGGGGGTGGAGGAGTGGACCAATCTATCGGGGCTCTCTTGTGTCCCGATAAACTGGGATTGGCACACGACACACGAGCATGTAAACAGATAAATGAGGGTCCGCTAACCGTTGATCTAAGTGGATGGACGCATCGATGTGCATCGGACAGGCAATACACCTATGCTTTGTCTACGCTATCCACCAGCTATACACTCAGATACGCTGACCACATGTATACCACAAGTGTATTTGTACACATGTGTACATTTTTGTACGTAGGTATGATACATCCCCCGCTACACTCCCCCAATACACTCGAAGTGTTTTGGGGGAGGATGCGGGTTGTAGTGTGGGAGCAGCTAAATCACTAGTGTGCACATTTTTACGGTTTCCCAATACACTCTCCAATACACACCCCAGGTACACTCAAGGGGTTCGAGGGGGGGGGGGGCATCGTGAAGGTGAAAATGATCGGGCGAATGTCAAGTGTGAGACATCCAGATCACCGACAAAAACACCGAATGACCTCCTTGGTATACTTTGATCTAGAATAGGACAGTCAAAACTACCCATGATGAATATTCTGGTACAAATATACACCTTATGAGGGCAATGAATTGTGCAAAAAAAAAGTGTCTAATTTCCGACCAAAACCTCACACTATGGATTTTTCTTTTTTTGCTGGAAACAAACTGTAATATGTACACCGACTAACATGTAATTGAACAAGTGTATGCACACCATTAAACTTCTAGGAAGTAGGTATGTAGCACGTGCTATATACATAGGTTGCACAGTGTATGAAAGGGGCATGATTAACCATAACTCCGCCCGATGGTCAGGCGATGCTCAAGAGCTTTGATCCAGCCGTGGTGGGGGAGTCAGTAGTCACGACCGCGTATTTGTGAGTCATCGGGTCACTGATAACATTGGCAAAGACGACGCGTCCAGACATTGCGTTTGCCGTCAACCTCCTCGCACATTTCTCTCAGGAGCCACGTCACCTCCACTTTGAGGCCGCAATCCGAGTGCTACGCTATGTCATTTCTACCCCACGATGAGGCCTTATGTTCCGTCGACAGCCGTCCGTTGTGGCCATAGGATACACAGACTGTGACAAGGGCGGCAGTCCGGACGGTAAGAGTCGCACTGGCTGGATCTTCCTTGTTGGCAGAACGGTTGTATCTTGGCGCAGTGGCAAGCAAGGCTACATTGCGTGCGGTACTATTGAGGCTCAGTATGTAGCCCTTGGTTCTAGCACTTGTGAGAGCATGTGGCTGCGCCGCCTGTTGTCCAAGTTATGTGAGTCAGTCCCGTCCATCACGTTGTACGATGACAATGAAAGTGCGATGGCCATCGCTGACAATGATGGCGTGCACCACTCTCGCACAAAGAACATCAACGTCGAGTATCACTATGTGCGTTCCGTGTTGCATGATGGCAGCATCAGCATTGTGCATGTCGAGATAGCATGGTAGTTGGTTGATTTCTTGACCAAGGTGCTGAATCATGACTCGTTCAACAAGGCTGTGAGTGCAGTCGGTGTGCGTCCATCAGGTTCTCTCTCTCTCTCTCTCTCTCTCTCTCTCTCTCTCTCTCTCTCTATCTCTCTCTCTCTCTCTCCCTCTCTCTCTCTCTCTCTCTCTCTCTCTCTCTATCTCTCTCTCTCTCCGTCTACCTGGTGTCTGTGCTGTCTGCCCGTCCATGTGTACTACGCCTGTGAGTCATGGGGGAGTGTTGGTTTTCACATCTCTCACTTGTACTCTATTGTGTCCTCCCGGCTTGTGTACATTGGTGTGCAAATGACTGACGGCGAGACGCATCGCTGATGGAGTGTCGCCCGTGGAGCTGACGCACGCTGAGGCCTACACGTAGTTCGCTGGAGCCTCCTCTCACTTTCTTGCTCAGCTCCATCAGTGGACCTCCTCGGCAGTCGTGCCACCGACAAGCACCATAGCCGCATATGTTTTTTTCACATGTCGAGCACTGTATTTGACTGCGCTGTTGCGTTCGCAGTTTCATGTCATGCTTAGGGTCCAAGTTTAATGCTTTTCTGGCACTGTTGGTACCGGGGGTTAGCGTAAACGCTACCTAGGTTTATGCAGCCATAACTCCTCACTGCTATTTATCTAGCTAATTCTGATCACATGACTGCGTTTGGAGCGTGCGTATTATGGTATGGTCCAGTTTTCAGGCAAAACAGACGATGCCCGGAATTTGGGCTATCCGCTGTCTGGCAGGGCTCACTAAGAAAACCTTGCCTACCAGAAAATAGGTCTATTTTCTGATTGGCTGGTTAGCTGAGTAACAAGCTCATGAGAGCTGGGGGGGAAGTAGAACTTGGAGGGGTCTCCCATTGTTGCTCATTCTTCATTTTTAGTCAGTTACTTCCAGTCACATCCAGAGTTGAGTTGTTTTCTGGAGCTAACACAAGCGCACACATTTTTTAGTAACAAACCAAGAGCACTCAGACTTAGACTCTAGAGCGGCACACCGAGGGGGCAGTAGACTAAGCAACGAGCATGGAAGCCCGCACGCTGCATCAACAATTGAAAATGTTTTAGGGCATGTAGGCCCATGCAGAAACAAACATGAGCTCTGTGTGTGAGTGCGATGCAAGACGGCAAAAAAATGGCTAGGATTGGAGCAATGAATACAAAAGAACAAGGAGAGTTTACAAATGAGCCCCTAATGGGCTTTCATAGGGGCGCCGCCAGCTAGACGCACGGGGCCCTGTCACCCCCGCTTAGCCCAAACAAGTCAGCGGGGAGAATACACTGCAGACACCACAAAAACAACAAAGGTGGTCGCCTCGAGGCACCGGAATAGCTTTCTGAGTGCTCGGGTCTCGACCACCTAGAGAACACGAGCAGTGCTAGAAAATCTCAAAATCAGCGTCCAGACATCCAAAACAGCTTTCCAGATATCGGAAGCCCTGCTACAACCATCAGGTCTCCTCGTCACACTGGTACAGTCCACCGGTTGCGTGGGTTTCAACCCACTGAGAAAACTCTCCTAGCCCCCAACAAGCCCACACGACTGTCAGAACTCATCGACCGCGTCTCGTCAACGCTGTCTTGGTACAGTCCAAAGGCCCGTCATGTCATCACGCCCTCCTCTACCATATACTCTGAATGTGGGTGTATCAATAAACCATTGGTGTCGGTCGTGACGGGTGGATGAGACACAAACCAACACTCCCCCTGGCTGACATAGCCGTCTACGCCAGACCAAATGAGCGAAGGCATGGAGCAATAACGTATACCAAACCACAACATGTACCAGTCAACCACACACATACACAACTGCTACCTACCTAAGGTTTCCCTAGACACTGGCACATGCTACCAAGTGTCTGGGTCTCAACCATGAGAGGAGTGATGCACACGTGCACAAACCAGTGTAATGCACATCACACACATGTCAGGCGACAAGCGGGTCTCCTCATGACACTGGCGGTATGAGTGCCCGGGTCTTGACCGCTACGAGCAATCCAACACAAGAGCATCATCATCCAAACAGATGATCACGGGATGATCTCCTCGTAACATGGGTGCAACTCACCACGTGTCTGGGTCTCGACCCCTAAGAGCGACCCAACTCGCATACACATGCCACACACAGTACAGTCACACACCAAGACACACCTTCACATGATCTCCTCGTGACACTAGTACAACCCACCAAGTGTCCGGGTCTCGACCAACATTGTGCTACCGTCCACATGCAGCTGTGCAGTCATGTAGCATGAGCCACACGCCGGATGTTGTAGATGCTCATAGGAGAGCATGGACCCCTCGCCATGCATCTCCCATGACGTCGCGTCAGGTTGAGGTCCACACAACACTCCCCCTAGGCAGTTGAACCTGGCGGCGATGTCCTCGATGGACATGCTGATGCTGTAGCTGAACAAATCGTGGGCGATTTGGTCTTACCATCATGTAGACATACCTCCCCATGTCACGTACAAGTTGGCTCCCATACTCAAAGATGAAGTGGTGTCTCCGGCTACGACTCCTCACGTCAATCTGCATCACCTGGAGTATATCAGTCCATGCGTGACTACCAAGGATCCCAACTCACAGTCTCTCCTCTCTCGGCTCTACCACAACGCCGTAGAAAAGGGAATGGACACGCAGCAAGCGTGGATGAAGTGGTGGAGCTGGTGTGCGAGGCGGAATAGAGCACTCTGAGGCAAAGGGGTGTACCGCCGGAAGAGGAGAAGTGGAGCAACGAACCAGATCACCACTCGTGGATGAAGATGACGATGGGGTAGGTGAGTCGGGTGGATGAAGGTGCGTGATGGTAGCAGTAGAAGAAGGAGCGATGATGGGGTCGACCAGAGCGAGGATGGTGGAAGCCAAAGTTGGTACAAGAGCCTCCCTGAATATGGGTGTGTCAGATGCTGCAGGCAAAAGGCTTGTGCCGGTAGTAGTGATGCTCCCCCCCCTCTGAGAATCACTCACTCGTTGCCATCACGTCCCACTGCAACATGCCTACACGCTCCTACATGTCAGCGTAATCTACCTCAGACATGTGGAGGTGACTCATGTCTGCCTCGCTTAGGATAAACTCTACCTCACAGGATGGTGCACATGCATACCGCATAACTCGTGAGTACAGCTCCATCTGCAACTCTGCTGCTCAACACGATGGAGTCGGTGCTTCTACATCCTCCTGGGGGTAAACCAAACTTACAACGTGCTGAAACAGTGGAACACCGGATGTAGCTGCAGGTGTCGCATCCACACCACAGCTCGTGTCTTTCATACGAGGTGTGAACGATCGCATGCCGAGAGAGAAGGAGGAGGAGTCATCAAAGTCCGTGGAGCATGTGGAAACATTGTCCGTGCAGGTACTGCCACTCTCAGCATCAATGTGATCAGCGGGGTCTCAAACAGGTGAAAACAAGGGGGCAGAACTTAGCTCTTACTGACAAGGTGACTCAATCCACGTGTACGGATCTGCCCCTCTGTCCTCGACTACCGTCGTAGTGGACACACGTGTGCAGGACTCCGACTCGACAATGCCCGTCAAGGTGACCAACAGGCGCAGCTGGCGCTCAAGCACTGTCGCACTGGGAATACTAGTCGCTACCATCTGCTGGATGATAGAGTGAGGACCACCATCTGACTCCGTCATGTGTGTCGCTGCTCCGTCGTGTGCACGAGACGTAGACTCTGGGAACATGGGCGACTCCTCACGCTGAAGCTAGTTGTCAGGTAGCATAGATGACATGGTGGAGTCTGCTGTGTCTGTTGTAGCACATGTCCTAGTGACATCTCTCAGAACAGCTGCTCTCAAGAATTCCTCAACCTCCAAAAGACCAACCGGCCGACTTTGCTCATGCACTGCGACTGCTATTATACTGAAGTGAGTCTCATGCGCCAACGCCCCTGGATATCCGTATGGGGCATCCCAATCCGCACGATACTCCTGTGCCACTGCCAAGCCGCCACCAGTCGGAGTCGCGAGAGGCACCGCCCAGGCATGCAGAACTTGCGATCCTCTTGATGCAACTTGCTGCTATAGAACATCCAGCTCGGACGATGAAAGGCAAGTCGCCACCATGAACGCCATGTCGGGATCAGACTCCACGCCATGTGCTGTCACCGTGTCATCTGATTCTGCCTGAGTTTACGCTCGGGCAGCACGACCCGGCGCTAATAAGGATCCTGTCGCTACGGTCACAACAGGCAATGCGTTATGACCACACTCCCCCTTGACAGGTACAGCGACGGAAGCAGAGGAGGTGGAGGATGTATCCAAACCGATGCGAGCACGGCATGTAGAGAGCTGTCGCCGACGCTGCGGGGACACATGATCGGAACAACAATAGGAAGACATGTCATCTTGAGGTGGCATCATGGTTGCAGGAGAGTGGAGGATCGAGAGGATGGTGGCAGCCTCAGACATACCGACAGGTGAAGCTGAAGGGACATTATCGAATGAGGAAGAAAGAGAGGATGAAGGAGATGTGGTGGAAGAGGCCGTCGACAAACTAGTAGTAGAAGCACGCTTAGTGACAACGAGGTCACAAAGCCGCTGCACTGTCGGTGAATATGCTCGCCAGAGGTCCAGCTACTGGATCTACTAACGCCGGCAGATCTGTATGCTGTGGAGGACGTAGGCTCGGACGAGACTGAAGCCAAGGTGGATGCCAGCCGCGAGGGCGCGTCCAGCAGCGACGCCAACCATGGCGTCCATCACCACAGTAATAGCAGGCGAACGCGCAAAGCGCCTGCTCAAATGTCTACGCACTCATCTCGTGCGCTGGACGATAGATAGGTGCCGAGGGCACCTATTCCCGGTGGTAAGTACCAAGCCGCAGGAGAGGATGAGACTAGTAGGTACTGTCACTCCTAAAGGTCACAGTGTCAAAGTCGGCAAACTTGGCCAGAGAGGACATGCTGCACTACCACAGCAAGCCTGGAGAATGGATTCTGACCAGCTGCGGCTTCTAATGCTACTATCACTAATAGATCGGAAGAGGTGGCGGGTACAAGTGTGGCTGCTGCTCCAAGCGGTAGCCGACCCAACCCTTGGAGATGGACAAACTCGAATTCGTCATTGATCCTCCGGAGTGAACCGTGCGCACTAATCCACGGGCCCCAAGGAGACGCCGGTCCACTATGCGTCTCAAAAGAAAGATCGCCACCAACAACTCAATCCGCTGTCGTTTTGATGCCGGGCTATTCTATGGCCCCGCAAAAATGTGTTTTTTTTCTCGTGCCCTCAATCCCCCCTTTTTCTTCCCTTGTTGCCCTCACCCTCCACATTTTTTTCTTTTTATCTTCTCTTGATCTTCCCTCTTCTCGTCCCCAATCCTTCCCCCCTTGTTTTTCCTCTATTGCTTGTTTTATACTCTTTTCTTGCCTTCTTTACTCACCCCAGGTTTGTCCGTCACCCGGTTCTCGAGTGCTCCCTAGAAAGGGGCAGGTCAGGAGAGGGGGGAATAAAAACAAAGGGGAGGGGGGAGATTTCAGGTCCCCCCCCTCGCTCCTTGCTCACTCGCTAAACAAAAGCGAGGTGAATTGCTTCGTTAGAGACGGGTTTCATGTTTTATTGTCTTACGTGATTCGACTCCCAACTTATTCGCAGTACCTGACCGGTCATGAAACTTATTTGCAATACGTAGCCCCGATCTTCGCGCTCCTACTCTTCACTCTATTACCGACGGTTTTCGAACCTTCATTATGGGTTCGAACCAGTCGATTAGTTGTTTCCTAGCCGGTGGATGTTTTCATTAACAAAAATGTCAAAACATGCTACAAAAACATTTTAGAAGAAAACCTAAGCTTAATCCAGGTGAAGGTCAAGGTTATGGAAACAAGGACTATTTTAATGTTTCCCCAAAGATGTAATGAATAAGAATATGATTAAAAATACGTTCTACTTCATTCCTTAAATATAAATATTCTTTTCATGATTTGGTGATTAAAACACTTAATTTAAAAAAGAAAACGTTTAAACTTCTAAAAAACAATGGAATTCAATTCGAAAACAATCTTTTCATACATTTTTCATAAATAACATATAACTTAAACTTTTTATGTCTTCAATAACATAACAATAGATATAATGATGAATTGAAATGATCATTTACAACTCATGTTATGATTTAATTGTTCTTTTTATGACTATAAAGCATCAAAATTCATTTCTTTAATAAATTCTCTCCTTTTCCTCTACCAAAAAACGTTTTGTGACCAAGTAACTAACATTCATAATGTGTAAGTTGAATCACCTAAGACAATAAAAATCAAAGCTCATCACTAGTGAAGCTATTTATCCAAAAAAACTCAAGGCAAAACTAAGCCCAACGTAAGTTAAATCAATGCTAGTGTCAAAATCATCAAAATAAACATTTGTGTAGTAGTTTTGTTGTTCCTTACCAAGGCAATGAATATAACGAACACTCTAATTTTCCTACTTTGTTTTGATTAAAATACAAATTAATTTGAAAATTATAACTGATTTCGAGTTCAAAACTAAAAAAACAATATTCACATATACAGTTTTAAAATAAATATTTCCAATCATTTTACTTGTACATGAAAAAACACCAATCCACCGACCCCTGGGAGACGCCGGTCCACGATGCGTCTCGAAACAAAGATCGCCACCAACAACTCAATCCGCTGTCGTTTTGATCCCGACTATTCTATGGCCCCGCAAAAATGTGTTTTTTTTCCTCGTGCCCTCAATCCCCCCTTTTTTCCCCCTTTTTGCCCTCACCCTCCACATTTTTTTCCTTTTTATTTTCTCTTGATCTACCCTCTTCTCGTCCCCAATCCTTCCACCCTTTTTTCCCCCTCTATTGCTTGTTTCATATTCTTTTCTTGCCTTCTCTACTCACCCCAGGTTCATCTGTCACCCGGTTTTCGAGTGCTCCCTAGAAAGGGGCAGGTTAGGAGGGGGGGATCAAAAATAAAAGGGGGGGGCAATTTCAGGTCCCCCCCCCCTGCTCCTTGCTCGCTTGCTTAAAAAAGCGAGGTGAATTGCTTCATTAGAGACATGTTTAATGTTTTACTGTCTTAGATGATTCGACTCGGAACTTATTAGCAGTACCTGATCGGTCATGAAACTTATTTGCAATACATAAACGGGGCCGATGGGCCCCCTCGGAGTTAACCCCCTGATGGGGGTTGAGGGGGTCCCTCCGAGGGGGCGAGGGTCCTCAAAGGAGGGCTGCAAGGCCCTCCTACAGGAGCAGCTGCAGTGGCGGGTGCTGCTGCTGTGGATGCTGCTGCTGTTGCTGCTTCCGCTGCCGCTGCTGCTTCTTCAGCCGCTGCTGCTGCTCTTTCTACTCTGCGCAGCAGTTGCTACTGCTGCTTGATGCTGCCACTGCTGCTGATGCTATTGCTTCCGTTGCTACAGCTGCTGCTGTTGCTAAACTGCGCAGCAACAGCTACTGTTGCTGCTTGTTGCTGCCGTGGCTACCGCTTGATGTTGCCGCCGCTGTGGCTTGCTGTTACACGCTGCTGCTGCTGCTGCCGCTGCTCCTGCAGTGGCTGCTGCTGCTGGTGCACCCGCTACTGCTGCTGCTATTGCTAAACTATGCAACAGCAGCTGCTGCTACTGCTTGCTGCTGCCGTGGCTGCCGCTTGCTGCTGCCACCGCTACTGCTTGTTGTTGCACGCTGTTGCTACTGTCGCCGCTCCTGTAGTGGCTCCTGCTGTTGTTGCTGCTATGTGAGGCTGCTGCGAATGCTAGTGCTGGCCGTTGCTGTTGCTGCTACCATCGTTGCTGCTGTTGCTCTGAGCGGCAGCTCTGCCGCCACTGCTCCTGTTGTGTGGCACTGTAGCTGCCGCAACTGCCACGTCTACTATTGCTACTACTGTTGCCACCACAGTCCCTAATGCTACTGTACGCGGCTCACCGCCCCTGTGGCATTCACATGTAGTCGTTTTGCACTCCCTCACGCTGCTGCCGGCGTGGCACCACGTGGCGCGTTCTCTTTGCGTTCCATCCATTGCTACTGGTTGTGCTGCTCACACATCCCCCTACGCTGTGATACCAAATTGGAAATGTTTTAGAGCATGCAGGCCCATGCAAAAACAAACATGAGCTCGATGTTCGAGTGCGATGCAAGACGGCAAGAATTTGGCTAAGTTTGGAATGCTGAATACAAAAGAACAAGGAGAGTTTACAAATGAGCCCCTAGCGGGCTTTTATAAGGGCGTCGGCAGCTAGCCGCACCAGGCCCCATCACCCCCGCTGAACCCAAAAAAGTCAGCAAGGAGAAAACACTGCATACGCCAGAAGAACAACAAAGGTGGTCTCCTCGAGGCACCGGAACAGCTCTCCCATTTCCCGGGTCTCGACCACCGAGAAAATACGAGCAGTGTTAGAAAATCTCAAAATCAGCGTCCAGATATCCAAAACAGCTTTCCAAACATCGGAAGCCATGCTACAACCATCAGGTCTCCTCGTCGCACTAGTGCATTCCACCGAGTGTGCGGGTCTCAACCCACCAAGAAAACTCTCATAGCCCCCAACAAGCCCACACGACTGCCGGAACAAATCGACCTCATCTTGCTGGCGATGTCATAGGTGCTGGAGAAGTCGCAGTACAGTTCGGAGGCCCGTCGTGTCGTCACGCCCTCCTCTACCATGTACCCCGAATGTGGGAATATTGGTAAACCATCGGTGTTGGTCGTGACGGGTGGAAGCCACACAGACCTGTAGGTAGAGGGACTCGGTGTGACGAGGGAATGGAAGAAAGTGGGGCGAGGAACCAAGAAAGGTTTTACGCCATGCACGGTGTGTGAGAACACTAGTGAGTCCAGGAGAAACAAGTCACAGAAGCCACTGAACTGCTAGCGGGAGCGAGAAGAGTGACGAGCGAGGGGCGGCGAGCTCCAACTTCGCTCGCACTACGAGGCCCAGACAGCCTCGACCTCGAACCTCCTGGCCGCATTATCCTGTGAGCCTGCACACCGACAGAATTCTGCCGAGACAACCTAAGTGTCACAACCCCTGGTGTTCAGCCCCGCCCCAATCATACGAGCACTAGGAAACCTAGCATTGATGCACCAAGAGCATCTGTCTATAAAGTACTCCTGTCAAGAGTCACAAGGCAAATTGTCACAGTTCCTCTTCTTGTACATGCCTCATCACGAGGGACATTGTGATGTCGGCGCCAGAGTCACTCCAACATCAGTTACCTGCATCAATGAGGTGAGTGTGTAGCGAGGCCAGAGGTCACGACATGTCTGTGGTTCACAAACCAGCACTCCTTCATGACCCACAGCCGACGCACACGAGCACAAGCGCACCACACGTGTCACAAGATGTGACTACCAACTGTACATATGCACAAAACAACCACTCATCCAGGGTCACCACAAAGACATAACAGCCCCACCGCATGCACTGCTGCCATGAAGACATTGCTGCCGAGTTCCTTTGTCAAGAAGTTGGCTCTCTTTTGTCGTGTGTAGACCCAAACGACCCGGACATCTCCTAGAGCAATGCGCTCACGCACAAAGTGATGCTCAACATTGATGTACTTCGTGTGTGTGTGATGCATGCCATCATGTTTAGCAATTGCTTAGTCACCCCACTGTAGCTGCCCCTCCTCCTGCGCATCGCCAGCATGACTTCTTCTTGCAGCCGCCTTCCCTCTCCTATGGGCTCACCTTCACCTCCTAGGAAGTGCGTTTTAGCATGTGGGCTCAAGGGGAGCAGCTGTGGGAGTACTACTCCCCAGCTGTTGATCCCTTCATTCACCTTGCAACTGAGTCTGCCCGTGCCGTGCGCGCCCTCATCGCTGCCGCTCCTGAGTCACTGATTGATGATGTCGGCACGTTCAATGCTGTCCCTGCTGTCCAGCGTCTAGCCGACTCTGTCGGCGCATATGCCATGTTGCATCGTCGCACCACAGTCACTGGCCAAGCCGCTCAGAGCGCTCTCACAGTCTAGTTCAACACACTTCTCATGTGTAGTGACGAGACTGCTATTGCATACTGGTCTCGCGGTCTGAAGCTCCTTCGCGAGCTTGGCAAAGCAGCGCCTAGCCAGCTCTCCGTCATCCTCACCATGGTCAACGGCCTCATCCCGGAGTTGTTCGACCTCCTTCGTGATGTCAAAACTGACGAGCTACAGCGACTTGCCTCATAGTCCGTCCCCCCGGATTTGCCGCCTGGGGTAGGGGCTCTCTGGGATCTCACCTCCGAGCGCCTTGCTGCCTGGTGGACTAGCCTTCAAAACAAGTGCCTCCACCGCTCCGCTGTCACAGGTGTTGCTGCACTCGCCACCGCTGTTGCGCCCGCTTCTTCCTATGCTCCTTCCTCCTCTTCCTCGCCTGCCCGGTCCTCTACTACTTCTACCCTTGCCTCTTAGGGACGTGGAAAGGGCAAGGGGAAGGGCACAGGCAAGGGGAAGGACAAGGGTGGCACTCCTTCCTCCCGGACTCCCGGTGTAGTCGTGTGCTGGAACTGCGGCTCCTCCGAGCATTCTGCCCGTTCTAGTACCGCCCCTCCGGACGATCTTCGTCTCGCTCAGGCTATGCGCGCACACTGGGCTCGCACTTCTGGCTCTTCATCCACGCCATCACCCGCCGCCTCTCCGGCCTCTTTGCGTCCGCCTACCACCACCTCTGCTCACGCCCACTCTACCACTGGTGGGCCGTTCTTTCTACCTCCTGGTCCCTACCCCTAAGGCTGGCCTCCTCCATCCGGTGCACCCTCTTATGCGGGTCCTCCCTCCTTCGCCTACACACCGCCGCCGTGGTTCCCTTCTTCCTCGGGCGCGTCTACTCCGGCCCCACCGACATCGGTGGATAGTGACCGTGGTGATTGGAAGTGCCAGCTGGAGCAGTCCCTCCTTCAGCTTCTACGCCATCGCGATCAGGGAGGTGAGGGTGTTGCATCGACGGCCAGAGGTCTCGTGTGTCAGACAATCCGTGTCCTTGGTGGAGACCCCCCCGGTCACGTTCTGGGCTTGTTGAGTGTGTCCGTCCCGTGGATTGAGCACTGGCAGTCCGTCTCCCTTCCTCGTTGTCTCTCCCTCTGTGAGTCACCTGTCTCCTCTAGGTCCTCTGTTGGTAGTGTCACCACCTCTGGTGTTCTCCCCTCTGTCCGTGTCTACAGTGGTTTTGGGTTCTCGATTCTGGGGCTACGCACCACATGACGTCTGTTCGGTCCTTGTTCGTCTCATTGGGCCCTGTCGGGTCTGTCCGCTTCATCCGTACTGGGTTTGGTCAGTTGCTCCACATCCAGGGCGTTGGCGTTGTCTATTTTTTCAGTCCCAATGGTGCCCTGTATTTGCCAAATGTTCTGTACGTACCTTTGCTCAAGCTCAGCTTGCAATCGGTGTCGTCCCTTGACGACCAAGGTATGGATTTCACTGCCAGCCGTGGTCTTGGCACTGTTTGTCTGCGTCCCTCTGGCCCACCTGTCTTACGTGGCGTGCAGTGTGGCCGGCTTTGTCGTGTTCCCTTGCATGCCTCTTCTTCTTCCTCCGTGCCGGAGTCTGCGCTTGCTTGTGTTGCACCATCCCTCTCTCCTGACCTTGTCCGTCTCTTGCATTGCCATCTTGGTCATGTTCATTCTGATGCCGTTCACAGTATGCTTTGCCTTTAGCATGCCGTTGGCCTCTCTCCATCTGACTTCCCTGCCCCTTCCCCTGCTTACTGTCTTGACTATGCGGAAGGCAAGATGCATCGCTCCCCTTTCTCTCCATCTGCCTCTCAGTCTTCCCACCTGCTCAGTCGTGTCAATGCGGATGCCATGGGCGATGACCTCCTGGGCGACGTTAGTCGGTGCATCTTATATCTCATCGATGATTTCTCCCGGTTTTGCTGGGTGTTTTCCCCTCATCAGAAGAGTGACGTTTGCTCAGTCATTGAGTCCTGGCTGGTGCAGGCTGAGCGAGCGTGTCAGCGGTCATTGCAAATCTTTTGCAGCCACCATGGTGGCGAGTTTCTTTGTCCTACCGCCCGCCTCCTTCAGTCTCGTGGGGTGTGTCTGGAGACCTATGCTCCATACACACCCCAGCAGACTGGCGGCTCCAAGCTTTGGAATCGTACTTTGGCTGACGGCGTCCGCACCCTCTTGTCCGAGTCCGGCTTGTTCTCGCCCTTTGCCTTTGAGGCAATGAGCTACATGACGTGGGTCTGGAACCGCGTCCCCCACGGTCCTCTTCTCCGCACAGTCATGCCCTTGGAGCACTGGTAAGACACTCGTGCTGACCTGCGTCTCGCTCAAGTCTGGGGCAGTGTTGCCTCCGTCTGGCTCCCCGAGGACTTGCGTGACGGCAAATTGTCTCCTTGTGGCCGCATGTGCCCCTTTCTGGATGTGTCTGCCCAGTCTAAGGCCTGGCGTTTCTGGGATCCAGTCCGTCAGCGCGTCATCGAATCTCGAGATGCCTTGTTCTTTGAGTCCTTCTTCTTTTGTGACCTTAGTCGCTTGCCTCCTGCCTCCTCTCTCCCGCCTCTCTCTTGGCTGGGGGGGTAGTCGGTCCAGTCACCCCTGCAGTCCCTGCTGTTACACCGCAGCTCTCACCCTTGTTGCAGTCCTCGTTGTCCGGTCCTGTACCCTGTTCACCATCCTCGTCATCTGGTCATGCACCAGAGTCGTCCCCATCCTCCAGCAGCTCCTCTGCCGCCCTGTCCTCTCTTGTCACGGACTCTGTCCAGTCAGCTGTGCCCACCTCACCTGTTTCTCCTTCCAGTCCGGTCACACCTCCGGTGGCCATCTCACCTGTCTCTTCCCTTCCTCTTGTGGTCCCTCCATCTCCGCCACCGACCTCCACTGGTCCTGCCCCGGTCTCTCCTTTTGTCCAAGGAGGGCGCCTTCGTGCGCTCCCTCAACGCTCTGGCACTGCGGTCCTAGCACGACCCCCACAGTCTGAGATGAGGCAGTCTCCTGTCCTCCCTACCGGCGTGGATGCCCTGGGCTTGGCCACAGGGGTAGTCCACCCCAGCTCGGCCCTTGGCTATGCGCTCCTTACCTCAGAGCATGCACACGCATTGGAGGTGGCTGTCTCGAGCAGCATTGCAGAGTGTCACGCTGCGTCAGCTACGACAACTCTTCCACCTGAGCCAACCACGGTGCGTCAAGCACATGCTTCTACTGATTCCCAACGGTGGGAGGTGGCCATGCGTGATGAGCTGAACGCTCTGGATGACCACGCGGTCTAGGAGTTGGTTGACTTGCCGCCTGGTCGCAAGGCCATTGACGCTCGTTGGGTCTTCCGACGGAAGTACAAACCCAATGGCGCTCTAGACAAGGACAAGGCGAGGCTCATGGCAAAGGGGTTCTCTCAGGTCCCAGACATCGATTGCCATGAAACATTTGCACCGATCGGGCGATGCACCATAGCCAGAGCGTTGCTAGGTCTCGTGGCTCACCATGACTGGGAGCTTGAACAGATGGACGTGAGCAATGCATTCCTGCACGGACGGCTAAACGAGGAGATCTACATGGTCCAGCCTCCAGGCTCCTCCGATGGAAGGCCCTCTACGGCCTGAAGCAGTCACCTTGGTGCTGGAACCAGGAGATCACGTTCACCCTCGAGAAAGGAGGATACTGATGTAGTGTGGTGGATCCTTCACTCTTTGTGACTCCAGCTTCTGTGCCATTCATGGCTGTCCTCGTCTATGTGGACGACCTGCTGATAGCATCGCCTAGCTAGGATGCTGTCAAGTCAGTGAAGAACCTCCTACAGTCCACGTACACGATGAAAGACCTTGGTCCCGCTTGTGTCTTCCTGGGTATGGAGCTTGAGTGTGACCGGGCACATCGCACTCTCCATGTGCACCAGGCTACGTACGTTCACTGTCTGGGGGAGCGCTTTGCCTCCCTGCTTGAGTCCACCCCCACAGCGTTGACACCTATGACACCAACTGGGCAGAGGTTGCTGAAGACACTGGACGTGTCTAAGCTGGGGGAGGCAGTCGACGTGACAGACTACCTCCGGGTCATCGGGTCCCTCATGTACCTGGTGACGACAACCAGAGCGGATGTCGCCTTCTCTGTGAACTTCCTGGCCCATTTCTCCAAGTGTCCTAGAGCACAACACCTGGAGGCTCTACAGCGTGTTGTAAGGTACGCCCTCTCCACTGCCCGGACCGGTCTGTGCTATCGGGCACAACCTTCAGTTGTAGTCGATGGCTACACAGACAGCGATTGGGCTCATGACACAGATGCTTGCAACCGTACACGCTACATCTTCCTGGTCGGAGGGATCGCTGTGTCGTGGAAAAGCGGCAAGCAAGGCTGTGTGGCACGCAACTCCAGTGAGGCTGAGTATGTTGCCCTTGGCACTGGCACGTGTGAGAGCGTTTGGCTGTGTCGCTTATTTCAGCAACTGCGCGTTCCTATCCGTTGCATCACATTGCAACCAAAGCAAAGCAACAACTTTTGAGTAGCGACAGAAGTGCTGGAGGCAGAAGTGCTAGAGGGGGTGCCAGCGGTGGGAGTGGCATTGGCACCAGCAGGCGAGACATCAGACGTGGTAGGGAGGCGACGCAAGACAATAGCAGCGACTTCATGAGCGAAAGCTGCACGATTTTCCTCTGCCAACTTTAGGTGATCTTCAGCTTCATGTTGAGCCTCGCGGGCGAGGGTCAGCTGATGCTTAAGGGTAGCGATGACTGACTCGTCGTCACCAGGCATGGTGACGATGTGAGGGCTCTGCCCGACAGATTTGGGCAGAGTTTCCCCAGCCTCAGTGGGCGTGGGAAAAGTGGGGGTGCCTGAGGCAAAGTAGCTAAACGCTACAGGACAGCCCACATCGAGTCAGACAAAACAAGCCACCACAGAAAGAACAAGAAAAGGCAGCATGGGACGAAGGCATGCAAGGTAGAGATTCATGCAGTGGCAGGAGGAGACGGACTGCGGAAGAAGGCTAAGAGCGGTGGAACCGCAACAGTGGAGGCACCGGAGAGAATGGCAACAGTGGAGGCAACTGGCACCACTAGAGCAACTGCAGCTGCTGCGCAACTCCAACGCTGCAATTGCCGATGCTTCTGCTGCTACTATGGCTAACGCGGCTTCCAACACTGCTGCTGAAACTGCTGCTGTTGCTGCTGCTCCTGATGCTATTGCTGCTGCGGACAGTGCTGCTGCTGCTGTGTGTACTGCTGCGGGTGGAGTTGGCACTGTAGTGGAGGCTGCTGCAAGGAAGTATGGTGTAGAGGCAGCAGTCCCATGAAAGGTGACTGTCGCAGCAGTTGAAGGAAACTGCGGGTGCTGAAGAAAACCAAAGTCTAGGCTGTTGCAACTGGCGCAATTGCTGCTGGCACCCAGACGCATAAGCGGCTGCAATTGTGGGGATCGCGGCCACCGCCGTGCGACTGCCGTTGGTGGTGTCACGCGGATGATGCAGCTTGAGGATCCCTGTAACTGAAGCACAGGAGTGCGATGGGAGGACCGGTTGCGAAGATTGCAGCTGTTGAATGACGCGAGAGAAGTGCGGGAGGAGAGGTCCATGGGTGAGGGATGTGTGCCCTAACCCGCGTTTTTCCTGTGAGGTGCTGCAGTCGGCCACCAAGAGAGGAGGCCGAAGGCGTGTAGGAGTGAGGTCCTCCTCCCTAAGGACCTCTGCAACTGTTAGAGAGGGGCAGAGGTGGCGGAAGCGACAAAGGCGACGGCACCGACGACGGCGACGGCGGCGACGGCAAGATGTCACACGCGAACAGGACCATACGCGCGATGCCGCACGCGATGTATTCCCTCCCTCACACTGCTCTAATACCAGTAGGTAGAGGGACTCGGTGTGACGAGGGAATGGAAGAAAGTGGGACGAGGAACCAAGAAAGGTTTTACGCCATGCACGGTGCTTGAGAACACAAGTGAGTCGAGGAGAAATGAGTCACACAAGCCACTGAACTGCTAGCGGGAGCGAGAAGAGTGACGAGCGAGGGACGGCGAGCTCCAACTTTGCTCGCACTACGAGGCCCAGACAGCCTCGACCTCGAACCTCCTGGCCAAATTATCCTGCGAGCCTGCACACCGACAGAATTCTGCCAAGACAACCTAAGTGTCACAACCCCGGGTGTTCAGCCCCCCCCCAATCACATGAGCACTAGGAAACCTAGCGTTAATGCACCAAGAACATCTGTCTATAAAGCACTCCTGTCAAGAGTCACAAGGCAAATTGTCACAGTTCCTCTTCTTGTGCACGCCTCATCACGAGGGACGCTGTGATGTTGGCGCCAGAGTCACTCCAGCATTAGTCACCTACATCAATGAGGTGAGTGTGCAGCAAGGCCAGAGGTCACGACATGTCTGTGGTTCACAAACCAACAAAGCCAACATCAACAACGCTACTACCCCAACCTGCGCTCTAGCACAGTTTCGAGCTCACTCACACACAGAGCTCCTGTTCGTGTTTGCACGGGCCTGCATGCCCTAATCAAATTCTAATTGTTTTCTCGGTGAACTCTCTGTGAGTGCAATTTGCATGTTTTACATTGTGTATTCACTGATCAGTGTGTGACCTACGCGTGTGATCAGTCGTAGCATTTGGCTGAAGATTATGCATCTCAAAGTGCATATGATGTCGCGTTTGGATGCCTTTGCGCAGGATTACGTCCAACGCAGTGACTTTGGGCCCACTGTAGTAAACATTGACACAGGAACACGTCCTCCGCCGTGCGCCACGGCAAGTATTTTTCACGTGTACTGGTCAGTCGTCATCTCTCTCGGCATCGTAGGCTATTGAAGCTTTTGAGAATTTACATGTCTCCCTAGCACCCTCCCAACCCTTGCTATTCTTTACACAAGATTGCTTGCTCGTGTGTTAGCTGACTAAACATTGCCAAGTCAACAATGACCAGGCATGAAAGCTTTTTAGCGCCTTCTCATCACCGGCACTTTGCAGCGTAGACCCCTCAATGCTGCACTGCTCTCTCCCTCATATTTTCTTCCCTTCCTGAACAACCATGTGTGCTACAAGTTGGTTTGTGTGGCTTCCACCCATCACGACCGACACCGCTAGTTTACCCATATACCCACATTTGGGGTATATGGTAGAGGAGGGCGTGACGACACGACCGGCCTCCGGACTGCACCGAGACTTCTCCAGCACCTACGACAGCGCCGGCGAGACGCGGTCGATTCGTTCTGGTAGCCTTGTGGGCTTGTCAGGAACTAGGAGAGTTTTCTCTGAGGGTTGAGACCCGCACACCCGGTGGACTGTACCGGTGCGACGAGGAGATCCGGTGACTGTACTAGCACTTCCGATGATCGGAAAGTCGTGTGTGATGTCTGGACGTTAATTCTGAGATTTTCTGGCACTGCTCCTCTTTTCTCGTTGGTCAAGACCCGGGCACTCGAAGAGCTATTCCGGTGCCTCGAGGAGACCACCATTATTGTTATCGCGGTGTACGCAATGTGTTCTCCCTGTTGGCTTGTTTGGGCTCAGCGGGGGTGACGGGGCCCGGTGCGGCTAGCTGTCGGTGCCCCTACTTAAGCCCGCTAGGGGCTCATTTCTCCTTGTTCTTTACATTCAGCGTTCCAGACTTTGCCAAATTCTTACCGTCTTGCATCGCACTCACACACAGAGCTCATGTTCATTTTTGCATGGCCCTGCACGCCCTAATTTGTTTCCACTTTGGTATTAGAGCACAGGGGGACGTGTGAGCAGCAGAAGCAGCAGCACTGGGCGGAACTCAAAGAGAACGCGTCACGTGGCGCCACGCCAGCAGCAGCATGAGGGAGCGCGAAATGACTGCACGTGAACGCCACAGGGGCGGTAAGCCGCGAAAAGCAGCACTAGCGATTGCAGCGACAACAACAAAAGCAGTAGCAGCAGCAGCCACTACAGCAACGGCGACAGCAGCAGTAGCGTGCAGCAGCGACGGCAGCAGCAGCAGAGTGCAGCAGCAGCAGCGACGGCAGCAGCAGGGACGGCAGCAGCAGTAGCAGAGTGCAGCAGCGACGGCAAAAGCAGCTGCAGCAGTGCATCAACCGCTGCAGTAGCAGCGTCAGCAGTAGGAGCATATAGCAGCAGCAGCAACTACTACAGCAACGGCGGCAGCAGTAGCAGCGACGACAGCAACAGCAGTGTGCAGCAGTAGCAGCCGCGGCAGCAGCAGCAAGCAGCAGCAACAGCTGCTGCGTAGAGCAGCAGCAGAAGCAGTAGTAGCAGCCGCAATCGCAACAGCTGCACCTGCCGCTGTAGCTGCTGCTGCCGCTGCGAGGAGGGCCTTGCAGCCCTCCTCTGAGGGGGGGGGCTCTAAGGGGGCCTGTCGACCCGTTCGTACCCCCCCCTTTTTTTCCTCCCCTTCTCAACGGGGCCCTCGGAGGGCCCCGCTGAGCCCCTCCGAGGGGCCCTTCGGAGGGGGCCCATCAGCCCCGTGGGTCCCCTCGGCCCGCCGGCCCCGTGGGCCCCCTCGGCCCCGTCGGCCGACCGACGGAGGGGCCAGGTCAGAGGGGCGGAGAGGACCCCCCCCTTGCTCCCTCCTCCTCCCACACCCACTCGCTCACTCGCTCGCTCAGCGAGCGACCGAGCGAGCGAGCAAGCGAAGGTGCACGGGAGGGAGGCCCGGAAAAGCCGGACACCCCCCCTCCTTTTTTTCTCCGTTAGCCCACCTTAGGGGCAATCGAGAAAAGGGGGGCGAGTAAAAAAGAATACGAAAAGGGGTACGCCTGGAAGCTAGTGAAAAAAAAGAGAAAAAAAAACTGGGCGAGGGCTTCAGGCGAGCAAAGGGGAGAACTAGGAAAAAAAGGGGGTGGAGGGTGAGGGCAAAAGAAGAAAAAAAAACAGAAACACAAAAGGGGGCCTGAGGACTAGAGAATAACGACAAAAAACAAAGGATAATCTTCCAACTACCACCGTCGCAGTAGGAGCGGCTTCCTAGCCGCAATAACAGCATGAAGCAGTGGAGTGTCGACGACTACATAGTGCGTCAGCTGCGCGAGAGCTTGCAGTTTCGCCTTCTCAACCGACAATTGACTGTCGTCGGCGGCGATCTCCGCTTTGAGACGCGTCCTAGACCGGCGTCTTCCTGGGGCCCGCGGATTGGTGCGCGTTCTTGACCCCGTAGGATCGACGGCGGATTCGAGTCTTACCATCTCCGAGGGCTGGGTGGTCTACCGCTTAGAGCACCAGCCATACCTGCAGTCGCCACCCCTTCTTGTCTTGGAGCACTCTTTGCTCTATTAGTGGTAGCAACATTAGTGGTCGCAGTTAGTCAGACTGTAGTCTACGGGCGTGCTGTGGTAGTGTAGCTCTTCCCGTCTGGTCACGTTTGCTGACCCGGACGCCGTGACCTCCAGGAGTGACAGTACCTACTGGCCTCATTCTCTCCTGTAGCTTGGTGTTTACCACTGGGAGTACGTGCCCTCGATACCTATCCATCGTCCAGCACACGAGATGACTATGCGGACATCTGAGCAGGCGCCCTGCGCATTCACCTGTTACTATTGTGGTAATGGACGTCACGGTTGGCGTCGTTGTTGGACGCTTCCTCCCGGCTGGCATCCACCTTGGCTACAGCCTCGTCCGAGCCTGCGTCCTCCACAGCATACGGATCTACCAGCGTCGGTAGATCCCCTAGCTGGACCTCTGGCGAGCATATTCACCGAGATGCACGGCTTGCGGCAGACGGTGTAGCGGCTTTATGACCTCGTTGTCACTGAGCGTGCTTCTACTACTCGTTTGTCGACGGCCTCTTTGATCACATCTCCTCCATCCTCTCCTCCATCCTCTCCTTCCTCATCCGATGGTGTACCTTCAACTCCACCTGCCAGCGAGTCACAGGCTGCCACCATCCTTTCGATCCTCCACTGTGCTGCGACCATGACGCCACCTACCGATGACATGTCTTCATGCAGTCGTTCCAGTGGAGTGACCCCACGAGGTCGTTGTTAGCACTCTGCACGCCGTGCTTGCGCCGGTTTTGATACATCCTCCACCTCCTCATCCTCCATTGCTCTACCTGTCAAGGGGGTGTGTGATCACTGCACATTGCCTCATGTGACCATAGCGACAGGATCCGCACTTGCGCCGGACAGTCTTGCCCGAGTGTCAGCTCAGGTGGACTCAGATGATACGGTGACAGCACATGGCTGGAGTCCAATCTCGACATGGCGTTCATGGTGGAGACTTCCGTGTCATCGAGCTCAACTTCCACGTCCGGGCTAGATCCACATCTCCTACAGCAGCACGTTCCATCAGGAGGAGCGCAGACATGGTGTCCTTGGGCGGTGCCACTCGCGGCTCCGACCGGTGGAGGCCCAGCGATGGCAGAGGAGTCCCGTATGGATCGGGATGCGTCTATCGGACTTTTGGGAGAGTATGTGCAGCAGGCTCACACCAGTCCGGCGGAGGTTGCACGACTTGAGACATGAATGTCATCGAGTTCGACATCTACGCCGGGGCAGGAGCCGGACGTTCTACAACAGCAGGTTGCATCAGGAGTGCAGGTGCCGCGTACTTGGGTGGTGCCACTCACGACACCGACCGGTGGCGGCCTGGAGGTGGCACAGGAGTATTGTGCTGATCGCGATGCCCCACACGGATCTCCGGGGGCATTGGTGCACGAGATTCACTCCAGTACGACGGCAGTCGTAGTGCATGAGGAGAGTCGGCATGTTGGTCTTTTGAAGGTTGAGGCATTCTTGAGGGCAGCAGTTCTGAGAGGTTTCATTGGGACACGTGCTGCAGCAGACTCAGCAGGCTTCACCGTGTCATCTGCGCTACCTGAGCACCAGCTTCAGCGTGAGGAGTCACCCATGTTCCCTGAGTCTACGTCCCGTGCACAAGACAGAGCACCGACACACATGACGGAGTCAGATGGTGGTCTTCACTCTTTTATTGAGCAGGTGGCAGCGACCAGCCTTCCCGGCGAGACAGTGCGTGAGCACCAGTTGCGCTTGTTGGTCGCCTTGATGGGCATTGTCGAGCCGGAGCCCTGCACACCTGTGTCTATTACGGCGGCAGTCGAGGATACTGGAGCAGATTCATACATGCAGACGGAGTCACCTCGTCAGCAGGAGCTGAGTTCTGCCCCCTCGGTTTCACCTGTTGGTGACCTTACCGATCACATCGATGCCGAGAGTGGTAGTACCTGCACGGACAACATTTCCACATGCTCTACGGACTCTGACGACTCCTCCTTCTCCTTCTCTCTTGGCATGTGACTGCTCACTCCTCGCATGACAGACACGAGCTGTGATGTGGATGCGACACCTGCAACTGCATCCGATGTTCCAGCGTCTCAGTACATTGCGAGCTTGGTTGACCCCTAGGAGGATGAAGCAGCACCAGTTCCATCGTCTTCAGCAGCAGAGATACAGATGGCACTGTACTCACGAGTTGTGCTGTCTGCACGTGCAACATCCAGTGAGGCAGAGTTTATCCTACACTAGGTCAACATGGGCCACCTCAACATGTCCGAGGTAGATTATGCTGATCTGCAGGAGCGGTGTTGTCATGCTACAACGGGAGATGATGGCAGCGCGTAAGCGATTCTCAGAGGAGGGGAGCATCACTGCTATCGGTAGGAGCCTTCTGCTAGTAGCATCTAGCACACCTATACTCAAGGAGGATCTTGTACTAGCTCTGAGTATGACGTTCGTTGGAGACACTGTCATAGGAGAGGTGAGCGTGCCATCGGCTTCCACCATCCTCACTCATGTCGACCCATCATCGCTCCTCCTTCTTCTACTACTGCCATCACACACGTTCATCCACCCGACTCACCTGTCCCATCGTCATCTTCATCCACGAGTGGTGATCCGGTTTGTCGCTCCAGCTCTCCTCTTCGGGTAGTACACCCTTGTGTCTGAGTTTGTGCTATTCCGTATCGGAGGCCAGCTCCGTCACTTCATCCACGCACGCGTGCTGCTCACCCATTCCCTTTCCTCCGGCGTACACAGATGCACAGCCGAGCGGAGACAGGAGAGACTGTGAGTTGGGACCCTTGGCAGTCACGCGAGGACTGGTATACCCAAGGTGATGCAGCTACAACGTGAGGAGTCGTAGCCGGAGACACCACTTCGTCTTTGAGGGAGAGAGTCGACTCGCACGTGACAGGGGGAGCTATCTCTGAATGTTGGACACACTACATGACTCATCGCCCAGGATCTGTTCAGCTACGACATCAACATCTCCATCGAGGACATCGCTGCCAGATTCATCTGCCCAGGGGGAGTGTTGTGTGGACCTCGACCTGACGCGACGTCATGGGAGATGCATGGCGAGGTCCATGCTCTGTTGTGAGCATCTATAGCATCCCGCATGTGGCTCATGCCTGCACAGCTGCATGTAGATGGTAGCACCCTGTTCGTCCAGACCCGCACACTTGGTGCGTTGTACCAGTGTCACGAGGAGACCATGTGATCGTGTGTCTTGGTGTGTGGCCATACTGTGTGTGACATGTGCATGCGAGCTGTTGGTTGAGACCCGGACATGTGGTGCGTTGCACCCGTGTTACGAGGAGATCCTCCCATGATCCTGTGTTTGGATGATGATACTATTGTGTTGGATTGCTTGTAGGGGCCGAGACCGGGGCCCTGGTACCGCCAATGTCACGAGGAGACCATCTTGTCCTCTCAAATGTGTATGATGTGCATTAAACTGGTTTGTGTGCGTGTGCATCACTCATCTCATGGTCGAGTCCTAGACACTTGGTGGGTTGTGCCAGTTTCCAGGGAGACCCTAGATAGATAGCAGATGTGTGTGTGTGTGTGTGTGTGTGTGTGTGTGTGTGTGTGTGTGTGTGTGTGTGTGTGTGTGTTTGTGTGTGAGTTCACTCATGCATATCATGGCTTGCCATACGTTGTTGTTCCATGCCTTCGTTCATTCGTTCTGGCGTAGACGGCTATGTCAGCGAGGGG